>JAQZBX010098327.1:0-11597 GCA_029593785.1 Cabassous unicinctus | reverse complement strand
TGGAGAGAAGCAAGCCCCGGGAAGAGAGGAACCCAGGAAGCCTGAACTCTTGGCAGATGTCGGCAGCCATCTTGCTCCAACACGTGGCAACAAACTTTGGTGAGGGAAGTAACTTATGCTTTAAGTCCTGGTAACTGTAAGCCTCTACCCCAAATAAATACCCTTTTGTAAATGCCAACAGATTTCTGGTATTTTGCATCAGCACCCCTTTGGCTGACTAATACAAAAGGGTATGCCAAATGCTAGCTGGGAAAAAATACAAAATGATCAACAACTTTATATAGTCTGGTAAAGTTACTGAATTTTAAAGATAAATAAATTTGTAAGGCAGATAGGCAAAGTACGTTATGTAGAAGAGGGGAAATTCAGCTTGGCTTCATACTTCTCTACTGTGGCAAAAATGTGATAGTGAATTAGAGTTGGAAACATCAGGATGAACTCATATTTAACTTAATGTAGTAACAAATGGATTCATATACATATAAATATTTATTGATCCCTGTTTACACACAGGTTAGTATATACACATATATTTCCTTACTGTTAGTTGAAAGAGTCTAGAAAAGCAACACCCTAATGGTAACAAGCACACCCACCACCCTGTCCTTGGTTTCTAATACCATTTTCTGATAGAAGGAAACTGGGATCCTTGCAAAAATGGCTGATTCTAGGGTTGCGGCAGGGAATGTACAAGATGAGCCTGGACAAAGCCCCAGGATGTGTATATCCATTGCAGGTGATGTGCCACACTAATGAAAGCTGTTTATGTGGGATGTTATGGGAGGTGTGGGAGGTAGGGAACATAGAAATCCCTGTAATTTTTGTGTAACATTTATGTAATCTAAGCATCTTTTAAAATAAAATAAATAAATAAAAAATGAGCCTGGAGTATCTCGTGGTACCAGAAAGTAAGTGCTCAAAAAACAAAGGGAGTGTGTCAAAGGGACACAGGAATCAATGAAATTGCATCCAGTTGCCAAAGCTGGAATAAATTAAGCAATAAAATAAATAATGTAGTATTGGATTACAACCCAAAATGTAAAATAAATATCCATGTGTCCATACTGATACAAAACATGATTGATTGATTGAATGAATGAATAAATAAATAAAAAATATATAAGTCTCCTGTAGAGAAGAATACTAAATAATTTATGTAGTCACTGCCCTCTCAAGTTGGTGGAGCATAAATCCCCTTATAACTGTGGGCTGCACATAGTGACTTCCTTCCAGACAGTGCAGTATGGAAAGAGGGAAAAAAGAATAAGTTTACAGTGGAGAAACCTGGCAAGTACTACCTTAACCAGAGAATCAAGCTTCACATCATCAGTGATAAAACATGTTGATAACATGTGCCTTTGATATCATTTTATAAGAATGGTATTTTACTTCTGTGTTCTTCCTCCTTAGAACCCATAATGCCAATTTAATTATGAGAAAAACAATAGACAACCAAAATTGAGGCATGCTCTATAAAATATCTGACCAGTACTTCTCAAAACTTTCAAGATCATCAAAAACAAGGAAAATTACATTCTAGAGGAGCCTAGGGAGACATGAAGACTAAATGTAAAGCATTTTCCTGGATGGGATTCTGGGACAGGAAAAGGACGTTAGGTGAAAATTAAGGAAATATGAATAAAGTATGGGCTTTAGTTAATAATAATGTATCTATATTGGTTCATTAGTTTTGACAAATGTATCGTACTAATGGTAGTAACAATAGGGAAAACTGGGTTTGGGTATAAGGGAACCCTCTACTATCTTTGCAACTTTTCTGAAAATCTAAAAAATTTTATTAAGTGTTTTTAAGGGAAACAGATGTGGCTCAAGTGATTGGGCTCCCATCTACCATATAGGAGGTCCAGGGTTCGATTCCCGGGGTCTCTTGGTGAAAGCCAAGCTGGCCCGCGTGGAGAGCTGGTGCAGCAAGATAACACAACAAAAAGAGACACAGAGGAGAGACAATAAGAGACAGAGCAGACCAGGGAGCTGAGGTGGCGCAAGAGATTGAGCACCTCTCTCTGACTCCAGAAGGTCCCAGGATTGGTTCCCAGTGCCGCCTAAAGAGAAGACAAGCAGACACAGAAGAACACACAGAGGGCAGACAGCAAGTGCAAAATGATTTCTTTATAAATAAATAAATCTTTTTTAAAAAAAATAAAAAATAAAAGTGTTTTTAAGAAACAGAAAAAGCATAAATACTATGATTTTCTTTTCACCCTTCCTTCCTCCTTCCATCATCCACTCATCAGTCTATCCATCTCTGTGTATATATATATAAAGAGATATCTGTAATACAGTCTAGCATATTTTAAAGACTACTATACGTAAATGGTGGAATTTGTGGTGATTTTCTGAACTGCTTGAATTATTTTTAATAATAATATATTTCTATCAAAGCATTAAAGTCACCATTTTTTTAATAAATGGGGGAGGGGCTGGAGAGAGAGGTGCCAATCACCCAAAACTGTTTATTTTGATTATATTCTAGTTATGGTAGGAACCAACACACTGTTTCATTTTATAAAGATATAGAAGTTATTTCATCCAAGAGAGAGGGCCTTCTAAACTGTCATAATCCAGCAGTACATTTGAATGCAGTTTGTTATATAATCAAATAAAAAAAACAAAAAAGCCTATTCTTAAGTTTTTTCCTGTGGTAACTTCCACAAGAAAAGCCCCTTACTGGTGTGGTTTTGCTGTAGAGATATATACCATCTTTTACAGCCAACCACTACAGGGTGAGGACTGCTCAGACTGATCCCCTCTCAACCTAGCAGCGTTCCGTTGATTTGAAGTTCAGTGTATCTACAAGCAAACAATATAGTTGTTTCACAGTAGAGCTCTGCTTAATGTGAGAGTTGGGTCTGACTATACAAATAATTGTTGCTTCATTTTATTATAATTGCACTAAGGGATTGGTTGTGAATAAATTTTAAAAAAAGACAAATTCAAGAAGAATCACCCTACCCTTTCTCCACATCCCCAAACCAGAAAAGATGGCCAAATCCCCGTTTCTAAAATTTAGTTTTAATTGGAGGTTAGTTCTAAAACTTAGAATTTTGGCACTAGAAAGAAGAGCCAAGATCACCAAGTCCCTCCCTGTCATGTGGCAGATGAGGAACAGAGGATCTGTATGCTCAGTTTTAAGGAACCTATTAAACCCAAGTCTGCTTACAAAATCAATACATCAGGAAGTGGATATTAATTTTACAAAATGATTCAATGCAGGATTCTTTTCATTGTGCTCCCTGTGCGTTTTAAAAGTGTGATCCAACTTGTTAAAGTTAAATTCACATACAGACTTTAGTAACTCAGTTAAATTCAGCAAATGCATGTTCATGAAATGCCTTCTGAATCCAAGGCTCTGTGCTTAGCACAGCCGACATTGTAAAAATGGACCTCAGCTCCTCTGTGGAGTGCTATACAACCTTAAAGGAAACTTCATTTATTCTGTATATTGACGTTCTCCTGTAAATATTCCCAAACAAGGTGCAATTGTTTTCAGAAATCACTGGAGCCCGGAGACGAGCAGCAAACACCACCCATATCCTGGTGCCACCATTTGCCTCCCCCTTTCCCTCCCTGTCATTGCCTTTCTTGTGCACCAGACCAACAGCCCACAAACATCTGACTAAAACAAGTCAAGTGCTCACATCATGAGGATGTCCAAGAAAACAAACCAACCCAAGCTAGAAAGGAGAAAATACGAAAATTCCTCTAAATCCTTTACTCTCTCATTGGCTTTGATTTTGGATTTCTATTATACGATGAACATATGTCTTTATGTGTAAATTAACCCAGATTACCAACTTATAGTTTTCAGGAAATCATACATTCTGGGTTTAAATGTGACTGTTATTATTTGTCTTCTTAAAAGGAGTATGTTATGATTTTACTAGCAAGGGAAATGTTAAAGCCTATCTAAGTATCAGTTAACATACACTCTTCAAGTCCCACCTCTGGTAGAGGGTATTTGCCCACAATCATATTTCTTGGAAAATTTGTAAAAATCATAGACCAACTCTGGGACCAGGAATAAAATAAAAAGGAAACATAATGTAATCCTTTATTTATGGTAGCAAAGCAGCTGTGTGCAAGTCAAGGTGATTATAAAGGATTGATAACTGGGGTGGAAGTGATAAAAATAAAGTGTTATTTATTCAACATCAGTGTTATCCCTGAGGGAGTTGTATTAGTCAGCCAAAGTGGTGCTGATGCAAAATACCAGAAATCTGTTGGCTTCTATTAAAGGCATTTTTGGGGGGTAGAAGCTTACAGTTACCAGGCCATAAAGCATAAGTTACTTCCCTCACCAAACTCTGTGAGGGTTCCGGCTTCCTGGGTTCCTCTCTTCCTGGGGCTTGATTCTCTCCAGGTTCAGCTGCTTGTTCTCTTCACAAGGCCAGCTGTAGACTATCAGGTGAATGGCTCGTCTCTTATCCAGGGGCCTTCTCTCCTTTCTCAAGAAGAGGACCAAGCTCCTCTGTGTGCTTATTTCCCTGGGCTCCAGCATTAAAACTCAGCATCAGGACTCCAACATCAAAACTCCAACTAACTCCTCTGCTCTGCCACGTAGTTTTATCTCTGAGTCCTACTGACGTGGCCCAATCAAAGCCCTAATCATAACTTAATCATGCCCAGAGGAACAGACCAGTTTATAAGCATAATTCATATCTATTTTTGGAATTCATAACTATATCAAACTGCCACAGGAGTCATGGCAGTGGAAGATCCAGACAGATCCAACCGGAATTTCATGGAGATTAAATTATAGTGAACAGGAAGACCTAGACCAGTGTCTAAATAATAAAGATGTTTCAAAATTTCAAAACTTCATCAGTTCCCAGTTTTCTTCTGTGCATACCAAAGCTGCTATCTCCCAGACTCACAGAATCTGCAGTGGCATCATTTTTTCTCTTTGAGTGCATGTCCAAGTTCAAGATTTGAAGTTACGAAGAGAATCTGGCTAGAAGAAAAACAAAGCAAGTAACAAAAACAACTTATAAAAGGGGAAGAAAAGTCAAGGTGAATTTCGATTTCTAAAGATGTTATGTTTCTGGTCAGGGAAAATAAAACATTTTGCCAGTTGGCTTCATAAGATCCCAGACTAAGCTCAGAGACAGATGGAGCAGATGTTGGAGTTTCTTCCTGGAATAGTATGGCCAGACTTCTATCCCTTAGAATCCCAGATGTAATTATCCCAGAGACCAGAACTTGTCCATACCTTTTTTTTTTTTTTACCCCACCCCCTTGCTGCTTGTGCTCGCTGTGTCTACTTGCTTTGTGTTTTTCTGTGTCTGCTTGTCTCCCTTTGTTGGGTCATCTTGCTGCGCCAGCTCATCTGCGCCGCACAGGCCGTCAGCTCACCGTGCCGCGCAGGCCGACTTGCCATCACCAGGAGGCCCCAGGAATCGAACCCATATAGTAAACGAGAGCCCAACCAATTGAGCCACAGCCGCTTCCCATATCTTCTTAATTCACTGCACTTTCTCATTCAGAGGCAAGGATACTGAGGCTCAGCTCTCTCTCTGGTGTAAAAGGAATGAAAAATGCACTGTGCTCCCAGCAGTCCCTACACAACAGTCTAATGTGTCCCTTGGTGAATTCAGCCTCGCCCATTTGGCCCTCTCCTGACAGACAAGCTTACTTCACCACACACAGAATTCCCCTTGGCTTTTACTAGAAAGGGTCAATGCACAGCTAACATTGGTGGCTCTGGCCCACATACACACGCCCTAAACAAATTAGAAATCTCGAAAGGCTTGAAGGGGAAGTAAATGCCACATAAACTGACCAACCTAACACTTCACAACCAAGAAGCACACAGAACCCAAATGTAAAATGAATTAATATGTCAAGATTGAGACTAAAAGAAAATTGTGAGAGAAACATTGACATCACATATGGAGAGTATAGGGGTCTGTTCCAATTCTTTTAGAGTCAATCTGCATCTGCTAGAGATGCTCATACCCAAATGTTCTGAGCAACTTGCACACTAGGGCAAGGGAAAAGGAGCAGAGCAATAAGATGTGAACTGTCAGCCTGAGCATTTGGGCATTCATCTCACAAAAGAGCTCCCAGACCAATGGGAACTACATTTTCATTCAAATGTAGTTGCCTGAATTGGAAATTCAAAAAAAAGGAAGAAAGAAGAAAAGCAATGAAACATATTATACTGAAATGTTTCAGTTGCTTATATAAGTTTCTCCTTCAAGTGACTTAATCTTGTCTTCCCAACTAGACTGTCAATTCCAGATCAAAGACTGAGCCTGAGGGTTCCATTTCCTCTATCAGTGCCTAGGCCAGCTAAGCATCAGTTAGCAGGTGCTCAATACGTAATGGGGCTTGATTCACTCACAAAACTGAAGGAATCTTAAATTAAAATCTTCTCCAACTCCCTGTTTTTAAACTCTGCAGGAAAAATATTTCTTTCTCCCCTTCTTATCCATCCCTGGCAGTGAGAGACTGTGGACACTCTACTATCTTCCAGTGAGGCCTGATATTCAGCTTGTACACAATGGGACAGCCAAACGGATTGGTAAAAGACTGAAATACTTTCATACCAGTTGGTAAATAGGCAAGCGTCCAAATGTTCTCTGCCCCACTCACACCTTATCACCATCAGCAACTTGGCATAGCAGGCAATCTTCAGGGCTGACTCTGGTGCCTCATCCATTCATCACATACACGTGATGCAGTGCTTGGTAAATATTGTCAATATCACCCAGCTCCCAAAAAGTTCATTCAGTGCTGATATATTAACTGACTTTCCAAGAAGTTGGTGGAAAACCTCTTTGGCAATACCAGGAGTGCCACAGATTATTAGTGCTTCTGAGTCAACAGCATGCTTAGAATTCCAACTTTACATTTTGCCTAAACGGATGTTTGCCTGAACAATGGGAGCAATGGGAGCAAGAAACACCAAATGGATCTACTCAACTCTCACCCCAGGATCCAAGAGAAACCAGACCCTCAAAAGCTACTAGTAGCATGCTGAAGGAGAGCCTTCGAGGCCAGAGACCTTTGGCATCCAGCTAGGTGGGTATCTGATCTCCTGACCTGTTTGGCTGAGCCAAAGTGGGAGGCAGAAGGGAGGACAACAAGGGACTAAAAAGCTATCTTAGTAACCTCTAGGACCTTGAGAAAATTAAGGATCTCAACGATAGAGCTATCTATAGGGTTCCCAGTTCCTCCCATGCAAATTAACGATATACCAACTAGGACAAAATTTTTCAACACATTTTCTCTTAATATTTATTAATGGTTACTCCGATTGTGGCTACATTTACAACAGAATGTCACAGCTGTGGCACAGATCATTTTTTCACCTTTCTTCTTCTCTGCCAGAACAGAATAACAGTTCTGCTATTTGAATAGCATTTTGCAACTTTAAAATTGTAAAGTTTCTATTTGAGGTGATGGGAAAGTTTTGGTAATGGATGGTGGTGATGGTAGCCAATATTGTGAATTAATTAACAGCAATGAATTATATATTTGAATGTGATTAAAAGGGGGAAATTTTAGTTTGTGTAAATGTTACTAGAATAAAAATTAGAAAAAAAAACCCATATGACTATACAACACAGTAAGCCCTAATGTAAACCATGGACTATAATTAATAGTACAGTATTATTATTATTTTTCATCAATTATAATAAATGTACCATATTAATGCAAGGTGTTAATAATGAGGGGGGCAGAATGTGGGAACTCTATTTTCTGCATGACTTTTCTGTAAAACTACAACTTCTTCAAATTAAAAATGTTTCACTGGGGCTGGATTTATGCTGGCTGTATCTAGTAGACAAGATATCATCTATTTCTGGCTTCACTTTTTGCCTGAGCATTTTCAGTCAGGGACTTTAGCAATCCTTTAGGCCAGTAGTTTTCATTGTTTCCTTTCCAAGTTCAACTCATTTTTTTTTTAAATGTATGTTTTGAATAAAGTTTGTTATGTTTTAAAACAAACAGGTTAAAACGAACCCTTCAATATAGGCTAACACTCTTATCCTTGAAGATGAGAATTCTATAGTTCGTAGAGGTTTAGGCCTTATTGGGGCAAATACAGCCAATTCTCTTTGGGAAGAGAGGGGTTGGATTCGAGTGTCCCCCTTCTTGGCCCAGTGCTCTTGTGCCTATACCACCCTGTCTTGGCCTCCAGCCATTAATGTTTACTTCAGATGGAGCTAGCCCTCCTCTGGTTATTTCTCCCACCGTTTGGGAAAAAAATGAACTTTCAAAGGAAGAGTCCCAGTTCACAGAATCCTGAATGGAGCTGTGGCTGCAGAAAGAGAGAGCATGTGGAGCCCAAAGTAAGGCAGTATCTAAGTACAACCATCTGGACTTCTGCCTCGGGCCTGTGCCTCAGCTCAATGACAGCCTGAAGCTCCCACAAACTCTCTGGAGCTCTTATTATTTCCTCTGAGCCTCATGCTGAATTCTTGATGAGGCCCCCATGTCTGTGATGTTGGAGGATTGAGGGCAAGAAGGAGAAGAAAGGGAGATGACAGAGCTCAAGGTTCCTGTAGTTGTAGGCAGTCCTGACGCATCCTGCCCTCTGCCTCTTGGATCCAGTTGAGCCCTAGAGTTAGGGTCAGGGAGTGGGCCCCTCACCTGCTGGCTGAGGGGAGCAGGAGGTTCTAACCAACCCCCAGGTATCCAGGTGCCCCAAGGGCTTGTGGTACCTGCTGGTGTTCTGGAATGTCCTGGGAATGTAACAACCTTGGACACCAAAGGGCTGATCCAACTCTCTTTTCCAACAATGGGGCTGCAGCCAAAGCCCCATTCCAAGGATAGCTACTCCAGCACTTCCCCCTTCGGATGCAACTGTTTCAGTGTCCTAAAGTTTAAAAGGGAGAAAAACATACACTTAATCTCTAGCAGGTGATTGATTCCATTATCATATATTTAGGTGAAAATCAACTGCTGTGCTATGAGTGACACTTGAAAATAAACCCCACTGCCAGGAAGCTGCATTTGGTGCATCACGTTGGTCTGCTAATAATTTATTTGGAATTGTAAAACATACCGCTTGGTATAATAGACCTCAGTTTTCATTTGGCCCAGTTCCACCATGGCCCCAAGGAATTCCTCATAAAGGCACATCTGAAAGTGCTCTAGTAGGTGTTTGGGGACCGGATGTTTGCCTGAACAATGGGAGCAATGTTTCTGCATCAGACTCCAAATACCAGAAGGTTCAGGACATGGAAATATTTCTTGCTCTCTATCTTCTTGAGCTCCCTACCTTAAAAGGAGAAACACAAGTATACTAAATACTTCTGACATTCTGAGTTGGGGGGAAAAATACGTTAACTACTTCTCTAGATTTTCAGTTTCTTGGTCACAGTGAAGGGTAAGAGCAAATGGGCATGCATTAAAGTTCTGATTACAAGGGGAAGCGGGAAATGGGCAAGATTCTAAAAGATGTTCCCCTGATACTGGGGTGTGTGCGGGTGGGGTCATTTCTTTCTGTACATCAACAGTCAGGTCCTGGACCATCAATAGCATTTTCACACAACTGGCTATTTTGCTGTGAGGGAATTTTTTTCTTTTTATAAAAGAAGTTGTGAGTTTACAAAACAATCATGCATAACATACAGGATTCCCATACACCACCCCAGGACCAATATCTCGCATTGTTGTGAATCATTTGTTACAATTGACAAAAGAACATCAAGATATGACTACTAACCATAGTCCATAGTTTACATCAGGTGTATTTCCCCCTAAACCACCCTATTATTAACACTGTATTACAGTATTGTACATTTGTTATCGTTCATAAAAGAATGTTCTCATATTTGTACTGTTAGCCACAGTCCATCATCCACCACAGGGTTTCACTGTGTTATATAGTTCCATAATTTGTACAATCTATCCAAAGTATACACTCAGTGGCCCTTTTCAAAACAGAGTTGTGCTGTCATCACCTCAGTCAATTTTAGAATGTTTTCATTACTCAGAAAAGAAAAATCCCATACCCCCTTATACCTCCCTATTGTTGACCCTTAGCATTGATATAGTACTTTTGTTGCCATTGATGTAAAAATATTGCAATATTACTGTTAACTGTAATCCATAAGTTACTTTAGTTATATTTTCCCCATGTATCACCATATTCTTTTTTTAAAATATGTTTTTATATTTTTAAAAAGATATTTAGATTACATAAATGTTACACAAAAAGCATAGGGATTCCCATATGCCCAAAAATATGAAATGCTTCATGAATTTGTATGTCATCCTTGCACAGGGGACATGCTAATCTTCTCTGTATTGTTCCAGTTTTAGCATATGTGCTGCCAAAGCGAGCACTCACCATGTTCTTAACACTGTGTAATAGTGGCATACATTTGTTCTAGTTCATGGAAGAACATGCTTGTATTTGTATGATTAACTGCTATCCTCATCCACCACCAAAGTTTACTAGATTATCCTCTAGTTTTCTTCCTAATGACAGTTACGTCTCTAGGCTACCCCTTTCAGACACTATCATATTTAAAAACCAGCAGTGTTATACTCCCTGTAATGTGTTACCATCAACTCTATCTATTTCCAAATGTTTACAGTCAACCTTATTAAAAAATTCTATACACATTAAGCATCAGCTCCCCCTTATTCTATCTCCTAGTAACCTATACTCTAGATTTTAACTCCATGAGTTTACTTATTGTATTTAGTTCATGTTGGTGAGACCACACAGTATTTGTCCTCTTGTGTCTGGCTTATTTCACATAACATAATGTCCTCTAGGTTCATCCATGTTGTCATATGCATCCTGCCTTCATTTCTTCTTAAAGCTGAATAGTATTCCATCATATGCATATATCATATTTTGTTTATCCATTCATCAGTTAATGGACACGGGTTGTGAATAATGCCGCTATGAACATCAGTATGCTCAGGTCAGTTCGCATCCCTCCTTTCAGTTCTTCTGTATATATTCCTGGTAGCAGGATTTCTGGATCAGAGAGCAGTTCCAAATTTAGCTCCCTGAGGAGCCACCAACTATCTTTCACAGAGGCTGCACTATTCTACATACCTACCAACAGTGAAGGAGTGTTCCTATTTCTCCACATCTTCTCTAGCACTTGTAGTTCTCTCTCTGTCTGTCTGTCTGTCTGTCTGTCTGTCTCTCTCTCTCTCTCTCTCTCTGTGTGTTTTAATAATGGCCATTCTATAAGGTGTGAAATGATATTTCATTGTAGTTTTGATGTGTATTTCCCTAAGAGCTAGTGGATTTTGAGGATCTTTTCATGTGCTTTTTGGCCATTTGTATTTCCTCTTTGGAAAAATGTCTATTCAAGTCTTTTACCCATTTTTAAATTGGGTTGCTTGTCTTTTTATTATTGAGTTGCATGATCTTTTTATATAACATGGAAATCAAACCCTTAAAAGATATGTAGCTTCCAAATATTTTCTCCCATTGAAAATTGCCTTTTCACCTTCTTGACAAAGTCATTCTTTCCTTCTTTCCTTCCTTCCTCCCTCCCTTCTTCCTTCCTTTCTTTCTTTCTTTCCCTTCCTTCCTTCCTTCCTTCCTTCCTTCCTTCCTTCCTTCCTTCCTTCCTTCCTTCCTTCCTTCCTTCCTT
>JAQZBX010098326.1:0-11592 GCA_029593785.1 Cabassous unicinctus | reverse complement strand
CTTCCTGCCATGAGGTTGCTGCATCAGCCCACCGCACCGCTCAGGCCGGCGTGCCCTCACAAGGAGGCCCCAGGAAGCGAACCCGGGCCTCCCATATGGTAAACGGGGGCTCTATCCACTGAGCCACACCCGCTTCCCATGGACGTTCATTTCTGAGGATGCATTTGTGAGTCATTTTGAAAAGCATCTTAGAGCTGGAAAAGACCATGAATTATCAAATAAGATAGAATTGAAGTTTAGCTCTGATACATTGGAACCTTACACATATTCACCAACTTCCCTGAACCTCAGATTCCTCACCTGTGAAATAATACAACCTAGTTCATTAACTATTATATTGGTCAAATGAGAAAAGGTGTAACATATCCACTAGAGCCTGGCACATAGCATGTGCACAATCAATGTTGGTTCTCCACTTTTCCCTTTTTTCTCCACTGAGGCTGAGAATCTTCAGTTCTTATCTGGATCCCTTTCTCAACTTTTGGCAAATAAATTGACTGTAGTTCTTCAATCTGCAACTAAAAACTGGTTCCTGAATATTTCTGTCCTCTGGCATCTTTTGAATTTCATTAGCTCTCTCTGATTTCCAAACTGCATCTCATATTTACTCTCCAACAAAGAATTAGCATTAAAAGGGAGGAAGAATGAGGAATGAGAGGAAAAATCACTCAACCTTCGTCACTGCCATGTTCAAACTGCCACTGAGAGTTCTTGACCTCTCAGACGAATGCCAGTGATGACCCTCCTGAATTTGACCAGTGTTTACAAATTCACATATGACAGAAGCTCTATAAATTGTATTCTTCCTATAACCAAAATAATTTGCATAACAATTACAGCTACCAGGAGACATTTGACTCAGCAACATGCACCATTTGCAAATCTCAGCAATGGAGAATCACTTTTGCAGTTATGGAAAGGAGAAGGTGGGGGAGTTGGTCATTTTCCATAATGACTTTTTCATGATAAGCAGTCAGCATCTGTGATTATTTCCAAAGGCAGTGAATAGGTTCAAAGTCTTACATTATTGGACTTTAATTAGGTGTCTAGTTTGCATACATTTTAAATGTTAATCACTGTTCAGTGAGCCAGTAAACTCAGATAGGTCACCCACAACCCACTCTCTCCAAAAAGAACATATCCTGTTTTCCATTTTGTTGAGATGTAAAGTGCTGTGAGGCAGTGGCACAAGATTTTGTTTCTCAAAGGCAAATGGCAAGACAGGCAGAATTCAAATCTTGGGATTTGCAAATCTCACTACTCTTAGCTGAATTCTTATAACACTCCTCCCTGCTCTCCAAACCCTAGTACAATATATAGCACCTATAAAATTCATGGATTTTGAAGACTATTTGGGAACCTCTGGACATAATTTGAGGTACAGTGACAAATACAGAAGGAGAGTCAAATTTTTTGGTTTAGAATTAGTCTGAACTGGCTTTGAAGTCTAAACCTGGTCCATGGCCCAATTTTGCCTCCTGACAAATGAATTAAAAAAAATACTATTGAAACAATAGTATTTTCATGGATAAAATTGCCTGTTATTATAAAATTATGTCCTATGTACTTTTCTGGTATAAAAATGTTGTTTCTTTTATAACATAGTTCTTAGTGGATGGTAGTCACATGTTTTTGTTTTTGTCTCTCATAAGTCATTGCCTCGTAAAAATTAAAAGTTGGTGGAGGAAGAAGGTTGGTGGTTCTCCTAACTTAGAAAGAAAAAAAAAATTCCTTGTAGGCGGGTCAAATCCCCAAATATGGGAAATGCTAAATTAGTACACTCCCAGCAAAAAACCATGCTGCAGACCAATACCCCGAGTTTGTACTATTTTGTGATCTTTCACTTCTTGTCCAAGACAGTGTTTAAAGTTAATATTTCTCTATTTCCTGGCTCTCCTTTTGATGAGAAAGGACAAACACTTGGAGAGAAAAATGCATGCAAGGTGCTTGAAGACAGAAATTATTTCCTCCAAGTGTTTTAATCATGCTGCTGAAAACCACTTCCTCCAGTGGCCTAATCACATAAATCATAGTAAAAGGTTAAAGATGAAGTTCAATTGTGCCAAATTGCCGGTGATGGTTTCTCAGAAATGGATTACTTTTTATTAAAAGGTGAACTTGTTCTGCTATCTATTTCCTACGCTTTAGGTGGCCTCTAGATTATAGCTTTCCATCTCCTATCCAGATAATGTGCATGGATGTTTGGTTTGGGGGGATGTATTTATTTAATAAAATTAGTGAGTTAGGAAATGTCTCACAATGATTCTTAGGAAGGATGGTGAAGTCAAAAGAGTCCTGGACTTAGGACTCAAGAGACCAAGAGCCTAATTTTCCTTTGGTGCAGCAGCTTGGATGAGTTACTTAATTCCTCTGAGCCTTGCTTTCTTCATCTATAAAAGTACATTTGGCCTGAAATGATCTTAAAGGCCCTTTCATTTCTAGTTATTAAACATTTATTTCATGCCAAGTACTGTGCAAAGAACATCAAAAATATCATCTTATTTAATCTTCCAGTAATGCTAAGCACTGTTATTAGGCCCATTTTACACTTGAGGAAGTTGAGGCTCAGAGAGATTAAGTGGGCAGAACAAAGAAGTGGTGGAGGTCAGATTTAAACTCAAGTTTGGCCAACTCTAAGCCTACCACTGCACCCTATTGCTTCTCTCACTAAATGTTTCTCTCTTTTCCAGGAAACTACTTAATTTGAACTCGACTAGGTTGTACAAAATAGCAAGAAATCTACATACACACAAACACCCCAAAACCCTCTTCCCTCTTTCAGGGAACATATGACCTTCCACAGACAATGCTCTGCTTGGTTCTCTAACCCAGGAGTACCCTAGTGGAAGTAATTTTGGAACAAGGAAAGCATGAAGGTAAAGTCCCACAAAAGGCTGAAAGGGGGCACTTCCTGGGCAATAAGGCTTTGTAGAAACAGAGAACATCCTCATTATCACCCTACACTTATTGACAGCCTACTATGTAGATGTTAATGTGACTGAAAAGCCTGAGATTTGGTCCTTGACTAAGAAGAGAAAGAGAAGGAGCACTTTTTACATTGTGTGAGGCACTTTCATACATTATTTCATGTATTCTTCTCAATAACCCCAAATACAGATTTTTATACCATTTCACAGAGAGAAACAGTCTCAAAGAGTTGAGATAAAAAATCAGATCTCTCTTTGTGTCTGATTCCAAACCCCACTCTTCTGTTTCCAGAGCTTTGTTAAAAGGCCTTGAGCAGGTCTGGAAAGAATGTGAGCAATTACTCCAGTCTCCTCACTTTACATTTAAGTGACTTTTTTAAAGTCACACAATCCATAGAAGTGGGGCTAGTATCCAGATCTCTTCTCTCCAGTCCCGGCCCCCTACCATTTATTAAGCATCAAGTAGCATATGCTTTACAAATACGTTCTCTTGTCCTAACAATAAACCTGCACCAAGGTATGAATTGCCCCATTTCACAGGTGAGAATATAGCCTCAGAGGTGTTAAATAACTTGTCCAAGATCACACAGCTAGGCTCACCCTCTCTCTTGACCAGTTTTCTTTCCCACTAAGCCCTCCAGTTTAGGATATAGCTCTACATGCAGGTACACTAACTTCCCCGTTCTTTACTTCTATGCAAGAACCACTCATTTCAGAAAAATATATATATAATTAGTTTACACAAATATTCAAATCAAAGCAGTTTGTATTTGATAAGAAAACTCATTTTAAAAAAGAAAAACGTTTATCTTACACTGTCCCTTTACAATGTACAAGGCTACTTGCTACTTAGCAAGGGAAAGGCATCAACGTAGTTGCTATTCTGTGAAGAGCAAAGCTATCAGAAATACGGTTTTAACATCTTCTCATTTAATCTGAATTGAAAAGTGAGAACTGTGTTTACAACATTTTTAGTTAATGACTGATGCATCACACTTCTGTGATTTCAGAAATGTTCTTTCATTCTTCATGGCTTTGAGCAACGAGCTTCCTCATCTGTGTTACATTTGAAATACTACCTGAAATTCCAGCTAATTTATTACATTTTTATTACAAGTCAGGACATGAAGTTAAAACTCTATAAATCAATCCAACTCTCTGTCTTAGATTAGTTGTATAAATTCAGATCTGAATCTGTTCCACATAGCTTATTTTGACACCTGACCCTTCTGCCACAGTTTCCCTCCCTATTTTTGCATCATTATTCCTTATACATCCACAGGCTCCTCCAGAACCAAGAATACAATTCACCAGACTCTGCATGTCCTTTTCACATCAGAATCTTGACTTGTTCTCTTAAGGCATGTTTCATTGTCCCCATCTCAGAGAAAAAGTATATAAAGCAGAGTTTCTTAAATTTTCCCCAAGCTCACTCACTCAACAAACAATAATATTAATTAAATACCTGGTATGTACAAACTACCACATCAGAGTTTGTAAATGATATTAAGATTTATAAGCGACAGAGCTTTGCCTTCAAGAAGGTTAGAATCTACCAGCCATTCCTGGCTAAACGACCTGATTTCTAGCTGACCTCTAATTCTCCTACAAGGAGGAAATTAAACACATTATTTTTTTAAAGGGATTTTTCATTTCACAAAAGAGTCAGTGCATGCTTCCTCAATATACACTTCTACAGAATATATACTAGTATGTGCACACCACTTTGAGGTGAACATATTTATTACTTTCATAATGTTGGAAACAGTTTAGTACTTTTTTTTCCTCTTTTTCCAATGGTAGGAATTAATTTTTTATGATGTAAATTCTTCAATGTAATTTGTTTTAAGGTAAAAAGTGGCCTTGAAATCGGGCAATTTATTTATTGTGAACTTTTGTTAAATGACATGAAGAATGATGATCCCCTTTGCCTTTTCCCAGGCTCTCTGTTTTTAATATGCTTTAAAAATATTTGTTAAGATGTGCATTTGTTTTATAGACTATCAATTTAATGCAACCACTTCCATATAAGCTATAAAAACTATACAACTATTATCACAATCACAATCAATATCAAGAAACAAAAATGGGATCTAATTACATTTTACTGTAGTCATATATCCCCTTAGTAACATTCATAAGTTACCAGTTACATAATTAAATGCCAGAGGTGTTATCAAAGATACATTTTAAGGTCTAATTAACTGATAATAATTATGGTTCAATGCTAAAGCTACATGATAATTAGCAAGACATTAACAGAGAAAGTCAACTAATCTGAAAATTATGAAGCCATTTCCCACCTGTTGCATCAAGGATGGCTTTCTGTCTCCAAAGAAATGACTTCATGTTTTCAGGTTGGACTCAAGCTTGATGTGTAGCTGGAATACAACAATAACCATAGCTCCTGGACTCTTTTCTTGATTTTATATAAACAGACATATTTTCTGGCCCAACTGCTTCACCCTAATATCAATCTCCTGTTGCCCCAGTTATTCATCAGCAATGCATTCCCCTGCAATTGATGAACCAGACTTCTTTTTGAGATTCCTGCACTTCCTCCTAGGAGGGAAGTCTGAAGAAATCTAATATGTGTTGTACCTGATATGTCAGGTTCGATGCTGGGTACTTTTACTTTCTATTTCTAATAACTCTTTGAAATAGGTATTAATTTCTCCATTTTACAGATGAGGAAAGTGAGGCAAGAAAGTTTAACTACTTGCCCAAATTCTCAAAGTATTAAAGGAGGGAATGGGATTAAAACTCAGATATTTTGGCCCTAAATCCCATGTACTCTTTTCCAGTCACATAGATAACTAATAGGAACAACTATTTCCACTTGCATTTATAGAGAAAAATTAAACTCTTTGAGGGGAGTTTTCCTGCAAATCAGATATTTCTTCCTCTCATCTGTACTGCCCCCCTCACTCACACAGTTACCCCCTGTTAAGTGCCTAGCCCCATCCTAGGCACAAGAAGATACTGGAGCGTAAGACAAGGCTCTGCCTAGAGGAAGCCTGGAGCCTAGCTGAGAGGAAATGAAAGAAATTCAAGGGAGTGAGTGTCCACATGCTCTTTAAAGTAGAAGTCAGGGCACATGGTTTCAGACCTCAGGGCTATCCCACTGTGGGTCTATGCTAGACACTTTCTATCTCAGTCCCCATTTATGTATCTGGAAAATGAGGGCATTGGATCAGATTTCATTTAGACTCTAAAATGCTGATATGTTGTGCTATGCATACAAACAGAGATTTACATTATCATGTGACCACAGGCAAGTTCCTTAATTCTCTGGGGCCTTGGGATCCTCATTTGTAAATACAAGGTAGATACTTATTTTCCAAGATTTGGGGGGAATTAAATGCAATATTGTCAAAAGAGTGCCAGGAATGCTCTTTGGTAATATAAATGGTAGCTTGTATTACTTTAGATTTGCATTTTCTGCTGATAAAATCAACAGCAAAGTTGCAGGGTAAAGACAGGGGAACAGCAAAGTGCTCAAGGTATGGTCCTTGGGCTCTAATTTCCCCTCATGAACCAAAAAATAACCCAGTTAATAGGTACAATTTGGTTTACCATTCTGACTCTGATAGTGAAAATTATACAGTGAGCCAGTCTTGAATTTTATTTTCCATCTACATGGAAAACATCCAAGGATTTCATAGGATCTCCCTGGCTAGGAAGGGTAACAGAGTTTTATCCAATTTTAGAGTGAGAAGAGACCTTGAAAATCATGTAGTCCTGTGGTCCCCAATCATCAGAATCGGCCAGGGTACTTATTAAAAATATAGATTCCTGTCCCAGCTTCCCAAAAGTTTCTGATTCAGTGGATAAATCTGTGGTAAGTACTTCTCCAATCACACTTGGACTCTAACCTAAGCTATGGCCCATCTTTCATCTTACTTCCACCTCATGCCCAGGATACATCTATACTTAAAAGTAGTTTTTGGCTAGAGGAAGGGCGGGGATTTGAGAATCCACCATGAACCAGGTTCTCTTCTAAACACTAGGAAGATGATTCCTTGCCTCAAAAAGCCCAGGCACTTCCTAGAGAGAGGGCGTGGAGTGTATCAATGAATCCCACCTACAGTGGGAAATCTTCTCCAATAGCAGCCTGCAAAAGGTTTCTGTGGAGAAAGAAACTGGAACAATAAATTCTTGCAGAGAAGGCTGGTGTCTTGGTTTCCTGGCTGCTATAACAAATACCACAATATGGATTGGCTTAACAACAGGAATTTATTGACTTATGGTTTCAGAGGGGGCTCAGTAGTTTTCAGGCTGCCTGGCAATCCTCAATTCCCTGCCTTTCCAATCACATGGTGATGTCCTCTCCTTTCTCTTCCAGATTCTTTTGACTTCCGGCTTCTGGCTTCTCCCCAGGCTTTCTTTTTTCTAAGGACCCCAGTAATAGGATTAAGACCCATCCTGATTCAATTGGCTACACCTTAACTACATCTCCAAAAGTACCTATTTAAAACGTATTTATGCCCACAGGAATGGGGCTAAGAACATGTGTTTTTTTCTGGGGTACATAATTCAAATTACCACAGCTAGGGATGAGGGCAGGGTAGGAGGGGCAGACAAAGGATTGCTTCTCGGAGGAATTGCCACTGCTGAGTGTCCAAAGTCTTTCTTTGCTCCTTTTCCCTTTTCCCCGGCTCTTTCAGAACCAACATTGCATGCTCTTCTGCTCCAGCCGCTGAACTGTCTCCTCTGCTTCCAGGTCCTTTTTCCCATCTCCTGAAGTACCAGGTTCAACTTTGCCAACACCTACTAAGACATCTTACAGAAGGCTTAGAAATTCTTCCTGAGTTCAGAGATTAGGTCTTTCAGTAAAGACCTAATATTATACCTAATATTTTGTAGTTATTTTTCTTTTGCTTTGCTTTTTTCATCACTCATATATCTATTGTAGAAAAAATGTGAAGGCACATAATAAAAAAGAATTTTTTAAAAATCACCTATAATCCTACCACCCACCTCCAGATATACCAGCAAGCACACACACACACTTTTTTTTAATGAATGGGGTAACACTATGTGTTATCATTTTGCAATCTTCTTTTTTCACTTAAATCTGTATTATCTTAAACCAAATCTGGAGTGATGGCTTCTCTAGATGTTTGTGGTTGGGAAGAGAATTGAAACCGGATTCCAACATTCAGCATCCCCCTCACTCTGTCGGCGCCAAGCAGCCACACAGACATAAAATTCTCATGTCTGGGTTTACTAAAGGGCTTGACTCCTGGAGGGAGTCTGCTGACATGAGGCCAAGAGCCTGAAGGTGAGGGCAACGCAAGAAGTGCCTTCCAGCAGCTCATCTCTTTCTGTTCCCACTCCCTCCCTCCTCTCACAGCCATTGCTCTGAACTCACTGAAACCTCAGCCCTCTGGAGCATGCCCACCTGCCAGGAATCAGGCATGGTGCCATCCAGCAGATGGCCCAGAGAATAGGTAGTCAATGTTCATTTCCATGGGCAAATAGGAGTATCAAGTGTGGATGCTGAAAACAGGACTCCTAGGTAAGAATTTATCCTTCAATACTCAAAAAAATACAGACACTGTCAGAATTCTAGCTGAGGGACAAATTCATTCTGACTCAAGAGAAGCAGCTGTCAAGTCTTGGGGAAAAATGTGTCCATGGAGAGGGGAGGGCAGCAGTGAGGCCAAGGAGCTCTCTGGTGATTTCCCCTTGCATTCTGCAGCATCCCTCTTCAAGCCAAAACAAGCTTGCTTGGCCCAGCTGCCCAGCCAGCACCCGGTTAAGCAGGCCATTAGAATGCAGAGCCTCACTCTGCAGGCTCTCCAGATACATAAAGAGTCTATAACATTTGGGTTGCAGCCCTGACTCATTATTTGCTATGAAAGTTTATGCAGCCACAAAATTAAATGGGAAAAGCACATTAGGAAGGGTTTGGAACCTACTTAACATACATCTGACAACAGCTAAAGACCAGAATTTAGCTGTCAGTTCAGTCATTCTCCTTCCCACTTGAAGTCACAGATGGTTCTTCCTGGGAAGTTCCACACAGACAGGAGGCTTTCACACATCTTAGGACCTGGCTGAAGCAGCTTCTTGCTGGCAAATTACTTGCTCTTCCCTGTGGCCTGTGAATCCCCTGGCAGAGGTAAGCTACCCATGTCTGCAGTGGCATCTTTTGTCATGGTGAGGGCCCTGTGCTCCAGCTGCCACTTTGCAAAGGTCCCAGGGCTGATTTCCACAGGCTCCAATGGGTCATTAAAATAGAGTCTGAAAATACCCTGAAGCCACAGATTAAAGTTTTCGACAAGATCTTTTCTTTTACTAAATCAGGGGTTGGAAGCCCAAAGGCCAAATCTAGCCCACCACCAGTCTTTGTAAATAATATTTTATTGGAACACAACCAGGCTCACATTTACATATTGTCTATAGCTGCTTTCACACTACCAGGGCAGAGTTGAAAAGTTGCAGCAGAGACCCTGTGACAGATAAAGCCCAAATTATTTACTAATCTGGGCCTGTATAGGAAAAGTTTGCCAACCCCTCCACTAAACCATTATATGTGTCAACTTCTATTATTGTTATATAAGAATTGTCCATTTGTCATAGAAAAGTCCTACAAGTAGTCGGTATTTGGGGGCCGTGGGATTATGGGTAATTTTATTTTCTTCTTTCCACATATATACAATTTCTACAAATGTTATGTATTTTTTGTAATTTAGGGAAAACTGTTTTGCTTGCCTTTAGAAAAAGGTGAATGGATGCCTGTGCTATGGAAAAAAGATTATGAGGAAATGGCTGCAGAAGTACAGATGATGCTGAACTAGACCAACCTTTCCAGGTTTTTTTGGATAAAAAGAAAGTGAACTTCTTATGACACCATATATAGATTGTATATTAGTTGAGATCGTCTAAGGAGCAGTTGCCAAGGCACGAAAGAACTTAATCAGGGGAACCACTTATGAGAGAAAATGGGGAAGGAGCCGGGAAAGGCTGGGAAAGCTGTCAGGCTGCAATGCAGGTCTGACCCAGAGTGAAAGAAAAGGAGAGGAGGAAGACTGAGGGGAAGCATTTCAGACTGCAGGGCAGTTCAGCAAGATTGTTGGGGCCAAAGTCATCGGTCAGTGAAGTCTCATGTCTCCCAGGAAAGAACCTGCTTTGTATCCCTGCCACACCCAGTCACTAGCTGGCAGCCTCCTGTGGCCTCGAAAAAATGCAGGGATGAATTTCAGAAGCCAGCAGCTGGGGCCTTGGACAATTATGCTCCCTGCAGTGAGAGATCTGAGAGACATGTCCTCAGGGCCATATCAAAGAAAAACCATAACACACACACACACACACAAAGAAGCGTGCAATTCCATGAGATAAATCATTTTAAAATCCCAATTCAGCACATAAATAAGGGCCCAAAGAGACACAGATTTTTTGGAAAAAGAATGGGCCTTTAGAGATCACTCTTTCAACCTCCTAATTTTATAGCTAGGAAGAAGCCATTTCAAATAGTACACCCTATAGAAAATGATCTAATGTCCTGTCTCTATTCTGAGCATCACTGATTTTAGAGTTTGAGATATCCCGACAATGGCTAAATCCACAGGGCAGAGAGAAGTGGTCTTTATGTGAAAAATGGGCCTCAAATTTTGGGGTTACTCTTTAGGCCAGAATCATTAGTGATAAGGTTTTCAGGCAGAAGTCACATGAAAATCCCATCCTTTAATTTTTAGAGACAAATAAAATATCAAAGGAAGGATTTTAGAACTATCTAGTCTGAATCTTTAAACTTACCAGATAAAGCCACTGAGGTTAAGGAAGTAGTGAAGAAACATTTATTGAGCAACTACTATGTGAAGTAGTACTAACAGGAACATCCTGGTTCAACCAGTATTTTAAGAAGTTACTTTTGAGAGCAGAATGTAGGCTGGTTTTGAGGCAGAGAGAGGAGTTAGGAGGATACTGCAATCATAGGGGCATTGATGCAAGGAATGGATGAGAAGGGAATAGACATAAGTCACCTGATAAAACAAGAAAGCACAGAACCTAGGAATTTCAAAGGAAGATAAATATGTGTCCTTACTGAAGGAATTAGAGGATAGTGACCCTTTAACCAAGAGAGGTAGTAAGGGTAGAGTAGGTGAGGATAGAAGATGGAGAGAGGAGAGAAGCCAATGAGCAAAACTAGTCTTGTATAGTTTGAAATGCTCTTAGAATATTCGTGTGGAACCATCCAGTGAGTGGGTGAAAATTCAAGACTTAATCTCATGAGCAGGGACAGGGCTAGAAATATAGACTTGGGAGTTTTCAATAGAGATCTGATCATGGAAGCTGGGCAAGAACAGAAGTCTGGGGAATGATGATGTTTCGGATGTGGATGGAGAAAAAGGAGCCAGCACAGCAAAGTGTGAAGAAGGTAAAGGGAAGAACCAGGAAAGCCCAGTGCTGATGAAGCCAAAGAAGGGTAGTCTCCAGAAGCGGCAACTGGTCAACAGCACTCAGCACTACAGAGAGATAAAGTCTGATAAAAAGTCAAGCAGAGATCACTGGAGACTGTTCAGAGACCAAGCCAGTAGAACACAAGTCATATTGCAGAGTTGGGATGGAACAGATTGTGAGGAAGTGGAGTCCAGCAGTGAAGATAGGGAGTAGTAGAAAAGGGGAATAATTATTTGAAGAATGAGGGTATGATTGG
>JAQZBX010098325.1:0-11590 GCA_029593785.1 Cabassous unicinctus | reverse complement strand
CAGGTCTTTTGAGAAATGGAAACTGGGCAGCAGGCATCTTTCTTCCATCAGAAGATGAAATGGATCCTTAAACAGCCTTACCACATACAGCTCTTGTGTTATATTAACTTGTGTTGAAATCTTAGAGAGACTGTCCTCAATCTCTGAACTTGAAAATCTCTTGTAATACTATAAATTACCCTCACTGGTTTCCTTTTTCAGCTCTAGTGAATAATCCAAGTATTCTCAGATTTCTGTTCTAAAACGTCCCTTCAGGGATCCACAATGAAAATGAAGTGTTGTTTTACCATGGAGCACTGAGCAAACCCAGTCCCTACTTTGATTTTAGAATCTGACCATATCTGTGGCAATTCTCCTGGCCCACAGCTGTGGCCGAATTCTTCTCTTCTTTTGACTGCTTCCAGTGCTGGGAGCCTCTGAGGGCTTGAAGGTGGGGACGGTAGGGTGAACTTCCATGGAGAAAAGCCCAGGCGTCTCCCCCAGATGAAGCAGTGAGTGTTGATAAATAAGGTATTGGAAGCAATCCCCCCTAAGAAATTCTCAGCAGAATCTTGCTATGCACATCTTGGATACACTCTCAGTATTTGTTGAATGAAGAGATAAATGCATGCTATTCCCAGCTCAGCCTCTCTGGCTGCAGCCTCCATCTCTATTTACCTCCTCAGACCTCATGTCTCTGTCCCCTGCCCTCTTGTCACTGTCCCAGCATTGCTCTGCCTTTTTCTTCTCAAAAAGCCAGGCCTCATCTGAAGACCACATTTCTAGGCTGGGCTGGGCTGGGCTGATGGCAAATAGAGGATAGAGAATGAGGATGCTACAGAACAAGATCCTTATACAGTGTCTCTCAAATGCAGATGTAAACACCTGCTTCTTCTACCTGTCCTGATGCTTGGATAGGTTGGTCTGGTTGTAGATCGCCAAAGGGCTTTCAGTATCCGAGTTGGGCTTTAATGCTTTGTAGGCCACATGCTCTAAGTTAGCTATATTCACACCCCATCTCCTATTCTAGCATCCATTGGATGAATTGCATACTCTTGACCCTGGAACTGCGAGATGTTCCCCACTAACTTCTCACCTTTTAAAAAACATGGTTTGTGTCTGTTACCATGCCATTTCTGGCCTTTCATAGGGCCACAACTATCTGTTAAATCAGAAAGAAAACAGACTGTAGCTTTTCTTAGTTAAACTTACCCGTGGCAGTGTCTATTCTGGAGGTAGTTTTTCCTTTTTCCACCTTTAGGATAATTCTGACGCTCTAAGGAAAAATGGTGTCTTTTGCACTTTCAGTCAAATATATTTGTTGGGGAGGCTAAAAATTCAAACAGATATAGGGTGACACTGGATATTCAATTCCAGGGTCAAAACTACCACTTTTATGCATCTTCTTTCCCAATTTTTTTTCTTCTGAATAAAGTAAAATGCTTAATCTAACCTTAATCTAATCTTATTCTAAACAAATACAATGATAGCAGATAATTTTGCTTTCCATTCCAACCAGCGCACATTTGCCCTGGAGTGTGCAGGAGACTTAGTCAAGATTCCTCTGTTCCCTTGGTTGTCTTAGTTCCCATGTGAAGTTTTCATCATGCTGATTGTGATTCTAATGTTGATTGGTTCAACATTCTGTTGGGACCATATCATCTCTGAACTGAAGCTAGGTACCATCTCTCGTCTCATCCAAAGTCATAGTCATCTGTTCCAACTTTGGAGGAAAGTCTGGAGGTGTTGGACTTAACCGAGAGCTGGATGTCTCCCATATGGTGTATTCCTAGGGGATTTTCCAGGGTCATGTTGATGATATGTCATCTTAGCCCCAAGCACCGACTTTACAATCTAGCTGCCTCCTAAGGTATGATGCTACAGTAGTGCCTGATGACTCTTTGGTGGTGCCTTTTGTGACAAGGTGTTTCACAGACTGGTGACATTTTATGTTCCTTTTTTAAAAATCTAAAATGTTTTCTAGTTTTCTCAGGTGATCTGGTCTTTGTTACCTTCTCTCCATTTGCCATAGAGGCTTTAAATAAGTTTTCTATTGATCTGGGATGTTATGGAGAATCCTTATAGTCACGCCTGGAGCCATCATATTGAACACACCCCAATTTGCTTTTTTTTTTTTAATATAAATTTTGTCTTCCTTTATTTATTGTTAGTATTACCATAGCTATTATTATTATTATTATTATATAATCTTTTAGGACAGAAATAAACAAATCACATTTTTTTTAGATTTATTTATTTATTTCTCCCTGTCCTGCCCCATTGTTTTTGCCCTCACTGTCTGCTCTCTGTATGTTCTTCTGTGTCTGCTTGTCTTCTCTTTATGTGGCACTGGGAACCCATCCTGAGACCTTCCGGAATGGAGAGAGGCTGCTCAGTCTCTTGCGCCACTTCAGCTCCCTGGTCTGCTGTGTCTCTTTTTGTTGCATCATCTTGTTGTGCCAGCTCTCTGCATGGACCAGCACTCCGCTTGGGCCAGCTTGCTGCGTGGACCAGCTTGCTTTTCACCAGGAAGCCCTGGGAATCGAATCCTGGACCTCCTATATGGCAGACGGGAGCCCAATCGCTTTAACCATATCCGCGTCCCCCAGTTTGCTTTTATAGATTTAACTGATGGCTGCTGTATATCACAAGGTACTAAGATGTCATAAAAATAAACACCACAAAACACCAAAGCTCAATCCCTCCACCCTTTGTGACTATGACTCCACCGTTTATGGTGGACTGTAGGTTGCTATCATGATAGGAAAGGTCTGCAATGACGGGGGTGTTGGGAAAGATGTTGCAACCTGGAGATGGGCTTTGTCTAAGTGAAGTGTGACCCTCGTAAAGACCGGCTTCCTTGTATGGCCCAGTCTCTTTGTATTGTAACATTCAGAGAGACAAGGGTGCTCCTTGTGAGCATAAGCCACCCTGCCCCAGAATCCTGATGAAGAAAACTTTCACGTCAGTATGAAAATTTTGTTCTTTCTTACTCCTTTGATCTGGGCTTGAGACAGCTCTTGCTCTCATGTTTGATAGGAGGTGTACAGTCAAGACGTCCAAGACCCTGCCAACCAGATTCATCTGCCTTTCATTAAATCAGCAAGGCCACTGTGGAGAAAGGCCCAGGTTCCAGCCACAGTGTATGCCCAACAGTGGGCCCAGAGTCACACTCTTTGCTTGTCCTCTTGGTCTCTTCTTAGAAACGACATTTTTAAAAACAGTCTGTTCCAGAATGACATCATTACAGAATATCTGTTTCAGAATGTTCCAGAATGCCATAGGAAGGTGAAAATGGCCCTGACAGAATGAATGTGGCAGCTTTGAACATGTGGACGTGTGTGTATAGTGGGAGGTTGCTGGTTCCTTTGCTAGTCTGAGTGTGACTTCTACCCCAAATCGTTCTTTGAATTCTTGCCATGGGAAGAGAACCTCACATATGACTGTGGGCTGGGGATGGGGAAAGTAATTAAGACTCCTGGATGTATCGTTATCCTTTTCATATCCTTGTTGTACATTTTATAGAGGCATCCATGAAGAATTTAGGAATATATAAGTTACAATTGAACTTCATGCATATATATAGGTATTATATGGATATGATAATGCTTTTAGAGTTCAGTGAAAGGAAAGGCATGAGAACATTGTAATGAAATTATTTATTTTGGGTGTTTTTCTCAAAGAGTTATGCGGATTCCTAGATCTCCTTTTTCTTGGCTTCATTGAAGTCCTAGGGTGTACACTGTCCATCACTGTCCCTGGAATTAGGAAATAAGGTGACAGTGCTTTCTCTGTTCTTTGAAAAGATGATGTCCTTTTGCTTTGTAGAAGGTGCTCTTATCTATTCAGTAACATCTCTAACAGAACTACTTCAGAAGGAACAGTTTGGCCAGAGTTTCTGTCTGAGTAATAGCTTAAAGGAATCCTTTGGGATTTTTTCCCGTTAGCTTCATCTAACTTCGGTTGTCTCAGGGAAGACTGATGGAGTTGACTTCCCTCAATAGCCTTTTGGCTTTTGTATTTTCAGCTTTCTTCATCTGAGAATCTGACTGTGTGAGAACTCTGTCAACAAATTATAGCTTGGTACTCTTGGTGGAGTTATTTGGGCCACAGCCCCCGGGAAACACCTCTTGGGTGGAACGGGCCTTCCTAGTGAGGGGCTTTTTCTCTCAGAGGTGAGGTGAAGAAGATGCACCTCTTGATTTTTTTTTAAACCCAATTAACCGGGAGGCAGAATATGCTGTAGTGGTGTTACTTCTGTGGGAAACCTTCTCAGAGATGTTTGGCCTAGTAACTGGCCCAAGAGAAAGACTCTAGAGAAAGGTTGGCTGTACTTGAAGTCCATGGTCATTTTTATTGCTGTCCTTTGTGCCTTCAGACCGGACTCCATGCTTGGTGCCTCCACCCCTCTTCCTCTGTGTGGTGGGTGGCAGGTTCTGGTGTGCCCTACTTGTTCTAGGCCCTTTCTGAACTAGTGTCCTTTGCCCCCATTGCCTGACTGATTTCTCAGTCTATCCGCCTTCTCAGGCTTGAGCTTCATCGTTCTTTTCCAGCCTTGTGCTTGCCTCCTTGGGTTGATGAGGCTTTAAGCTTCTCCCACTTTCTGACTCCTCTCATTTCTAGCATCTTCTGGTAAACCTCCCTTCCAACTCACTCTGTGCTGACCTACCCAGGCCTCCAACAAATCCTCTGTGAGATCCAGGTTTGAAAGTCCCTGCCACTTGCCACAGCTAATTTTAGCAGCAGTAAGCTCATTTTATAGTGATTTGGATGAAAAAAAAATTATATCTATGTAATTATTTTATTCCCAGATTATTTTCCTCTCAGACTTCTGGTCGTTCAGATCAGAATTTTGCTTCTCTAGGAAGTTCATAGTAAATCTTTAAGGAAAACCGGAAACCTTCCACTGATAACAACAGCCTCTAACATGGGTGTGGTACAGGGCCAAACTAAAAGGCAAACAAAGGGAAATTTGAGAAATAAGAGAAACATCTGATGTGGAATAGATGCTTTTTAAGGACATGTATCTAGCTCATAAACTCCCAGCATTTTAAGGGGCAAACAGGAGTTTCCTGAGAGACTATTAAATGGTTACAAGGTAAGGAGACCAAGCCTAGTAATTAGCCCCGTTTAGGTAGCACAGGGTCATTTTGCAGTCTCTCTTTAAAACTTTTCTAAATCATAAAATATTGTTAGAATTGAGTGAAATTTTTCTATTGCAAGAAAACTCTTTATCAGAAGGAATTAAGAATTAATTATCCTCATAAACTGAGCTAGGTTTTTCTCATTAACAATAAAAAACGGTTGCCACTTACGTTGCTTTTGCCCTGGGACTAATACAATGTAGTCATTATTGGCCATAAAACACTATAAAAACAAATTAATTTGTAAAGTTTATTTTGACAAGAAGTAAATACAAGGTAAAGCTTCGTTTGTCTAATGCTGTTATCATGGTACTCTTGGGGATAATTTATATGTAAAAAAATAAAAGAGCAAATATAACTTTCAAGCCGATTGCCTGTAAAGAGCTTAATTGAAAACAGTTTTCTGTTTTTAAAAAGTTATTTTAAGTGTACTTTTAAAAACAAAGGTCTTATTGATAACAATTTTAAGTATATTATCTCAATGTAGGATTTAAGTAAAAGGTCAAATCTTGTAGAAGTATTTTTGTTATGACTCAGTTCTGATCACAGATAAACTTTTATCAAGAAAATGAAATTAGCTAAACATTTTCAATTCTGAGCACTTGTTTAAAGAGGCAGCCACTGTTTCATCCCCTCCCCCAATACTTCAAGGCGAGACTTCTACTTGAGAAACATAAAAAATGAAAAATGGTATTGTGTAAACATTCTAGAAATAAGTTAACATTATCCGAGAAGGGAAGAGCATTGGATATCTTTCACTAGAAGAATAATTTTAATTCATGTACATAATTTTTGTAGTGTAGACAGATGAATCTCAGATCATTTTTTCTTGCTCTTATTTGCATTTATTCAGTTTAATCAATTAAAGGACCTAGATTTTATCTCAGGAAAGCCAGTGTTCAGCATTTAATTTAACATTTAATTCCATTTTCGTAGTGAATCCCCTTCCTTCATTGCCCCCTCCTGAGGGTCTCTGACTTGACTTTTTCCTGGATCTGCTATGATTCTACCACTATTTCATTGGCCAAATGATATTCACAAGTAGTCACAGAAGGGCAGGGTCCATTTGCTGAGGGGCTGTCTGACTCAGTGCCCACAAATGTTTAGTCATTGGGCTCCTTTTCCCGAGAAAGAATCCCCAGTCATGGAAGTAATTGACTCTTGCTAGTCCGCAGTTCCCTCTGAGGCAGGGAGGGAAGGACCTTTTAAGTTTTCCTTCTGGGTCCCCCTCCTGTCCCCAGCTTTATGAATGGCAGCTGAGTGTGCTTTCCTTACTAAGGAATGAGCAAGTGGACCTCGGATCTTTAGAAAGCACTGCTGGGTAAAAGCCCTGAGCAACCCAAAGTATAAGCAACAAGAGTCTATTGTTCCCTAATTTTCCCTTGCACTTTATTGTCTGTATCCCATTTCCTGCTCTTGAAGAGGCTGAAAGAACTGCCTTCCTCTAGGGGTGTGAGGGACCACTGCCCAGGGAGCACGATGGGGCCCGGAGGTCCTGCAGCTGTGAAGACACCTCACCTGCGTTTGTGCCTCTAGCAACAGGAGAGATGATTCCAGAGTCTTTTATTAAAAAAATTTTCCCAATGTAATTTTATTTTTCTTAGAAAGATGAAAATGATCCCCGATTAGGAATAAACAAAATGAACCCATGGTGAAACTCTAGAATCTATACATCTACAACTGTTTTAATGTTAAGCAAAACTACTTCGCTGGGTGTGCAAAACATGTCAAAATCTCTATGTATTCATAAGAGATAACACAGCATACAGCTAACAGAATGCAGAGTGAGTACATTTGGAGCTAAACAGCTTGGGTTCCAACATCTCCTCTACTCTCTTTAAAAAATTTTTTTTCATACAATAAACTTTCATTTTTAAAGAGGTTTTAGATTACAGAAAAGTTACATCGAAAGTATAAGGAATTCCCATATACCCCATGCCAGGCTCTTCTTGTATTTCCATCTTATACTCTGGCAAACAAATGTCAGTCTTGGCTCTTCTCCATTTAAAATAGTCCTTTCACTTGGTTTGCTGTGTAGACTGAGGACCAGTTCTCCATTACCCCCTTGTTCCTTGCTGACCAAACTCTGATTTTGTTCATACATTGGCAGCAGTGCACCCTGCCTTGAGCATAGGATCCTTACTGGTCCAGACCAATTAAGATACCTTTCCCAGTTTCCTTTGCAGCTAGGGGTGGCTGAGCAACCTACTTCTGTCCTGTGGGACCTAAGCCACAGAAGGCCACTTAAAGGAAGGGGATGGGGAGAGGGGAGAGGAGGCAGATTCCTGGGAAAGCTTTTGTGCTTCTGATAAAAGTTACAGACCAAACTGCCCCTTTGGTCCTTTCATCCAGGTTTGGATGCATATGCATTGCCTGGAGCTGGGGCAGCAATCCTGAGGCCGGGAAGCTACAAGCCTGAGGACCAAAACTGGGAAGCTACATGCCTGAGGACCAAAACCGAAGCATGCAAGGCATGATGGAGCAAAGAGATAAGTGGAGCGTGGGCCCATGACTGCTTGTTGTGTGGCAGCAATAACCTTCATCTCTACACACTACTGATACTGGAGGATTCCATTGCTGTATGTAGAATTTCTAACTGACACACAGTGAAATTCAGATGTTCAAAGATTACACAGTTTCTTTAACTGTTTTTGGTAAATGATTTAATCTTTTTGAGCCTTGAAGGTTGAGGATGGTGGAAGTGGAGGTGGTAGTAGACTCATATTTATCAATTAATGATCATTTATTTTCAGTAAATGATCCAATTGTTCAGTTTTCCTTTCACTTAACCTTGTACTTTTCCAAGATGGTATTTGGGTAAAATGAGTTAGGGTGAGGCAATGGGGACCCTCAAGCAGTGACTTGCTTGAGCTGGTTCATGTTACTTACTAGAGCTGATTGCTAATTTTTTTTTTGGAACTTTTGCAAGTCAGTTGTTAAACATGCCCATTATTTATTTTGATTTTCTCCAACAGTGTCAGACTATCCAAAATTGGGGGAAACAGAGAGTTGCTGGGGATTATCAGGAAGAGGGGGCAGAAGGACAGGACAAGAGAGCCAGAGAATGGAGATGTTGGTGAGAATGTTGGCGACGTGTCATCCAAGAGCAAGGGTGGCTCAGAACTTGTTAAAGATCTGTCTCATATCCTTTTACATCTTTGTTATCCTAATGACAAAGAACCCACATGCATCCATATGCTTTCAGATTAAACTACAATATCTACTTCCCCCTTCCCCACATCTCCCATCCTGCAATCCTTGGTTCCAGAGAAGAGGGACAGGAGGTCTCTACTGAAGGGTGCATTTTACTATCCATCTCATTCAGTTGCAGTGGGTTCACGTTGATGGGAAGTAAAGGGAGTGAGGATTTCCTTTTTTCAGCCACCTGTGGGTCCCCTAGGGAACTGAGACCTCTTCTCCAAGATGGAGGGAGATAGTGTGTCTTTCAGTAGATGCCAGCAGTGACATCACGTTCAGAGACTGTGCTTCTGCTGAATCAAGCAGCCCCAAGAGGGAGCAGAGAGCTTCATTTTTATGAGACTAACTGGGAGTAGCCATGGTTCTTATCAGTTGTCACCTGCCATCAGCTGTCTTCTCTTCACTCGATTTGAACCAATCTAACACAGTCTTATTAAAAGTTCAAACCAACACTTACCTCACCATCATAACATCGTTTCCAATTTAGGCCTACTGGATTTTCTAATTTGATCAGTAGTATCGTGATCAAAGGGAGATGCTTCATTGCATGGGCATTGAGCCAAGGAAACAGAGTCCCATGAGGGATTTTCCTGGCATTTCCTCTGACTACAGGTCCGGAAGGAAGAAGTGTCAGGAAGATAAACTGGGAGCAAAGGCAGAGATTGAGGGTTTGGGCATTTGGTGAGGCTGAGGAGGAGAGAAGGTGAGAGAGAAAGCAAGGTAAGCATGTACTGTCAGAGAGCAGGATTTTTAGTATCACATTTTTAAAATGCCTTCTAGGGCAGTGTATAATAGAAGAGAGGAAGAACTTGGGCATCTGCCACCAGGGTTTAGAATCCCAGCCCTGCTCTCTGATTACTCTCTGCATGAGGCTGAGCAATCTCTAAACAGGGCTCCAATAGCCTGGCTTTAGGTTTGTTGGGAGGGTGATGGATAATATGGACAGCCACTGCCCTGGTGTCTGGCACTTGGTGAGTGCCAATATCCAGTCATAACTCTTGCTATGATGCAGCATGTGGCCTTGGCTTGGGTTGCTCAAGATGTCAGCCATTGGAGCAGGGGAAGTCATCAGCATAAGTGTTGAAGTCACCCAGGGTGCTGGCAGGAGTCCAGGCGCATTGAAAGACTGTGCACCAGGTGCCAGGACCTCGAGGTACACTTGGGGAGAGGATGGGTTAACACATGCCTCAAAGGAGGAGGCTCTCCAGGAGAGATCAAACAGCAATATTTTGGAAAAGACAATGGAGAGCGAGACGGAGCCCTATGATGGGGTGGGCGACACTCAAAGACCTTTCTACTTCCAAACCCCAGGCCACTTGGGGTGCTCATCCTGCCTTTCTAATTATCTATCATCTATCTATCTATCTATCTATCTATCTATCTATCTATCTATCTATCTATCTATCTATCTATCTATCTACCTACTTACCTATCCATCCATTCATCCATCCATCCATCATCTATCATCATCTGTCATCTATCTGTCTACACACCCATCTATATCTATCTATCTATCTCTCTATCATCTATCTAATCTATCATTATTTATCTATCATCTATCTACACACCTTTCTATATCTATCATCATCTATCTACACATTCTTATCTATCTATCATCTATCATCTATCTGTCATCTAGCATCATCATCTATCATCTATCTATCTACACACTTATATCTATCCATCTATATTTATCATCTATCATCTATCTATCTATCTATCTATCTATCTATCTATCTATCTATCTATCTCTCTCCTCTGTTGTAGGCTCCTGGGATAGAGTCTAACTTTTCTCTCCTTTAGCAATTGCTAACATTCCTTCTTTCCCTTGGGTTTCAGGTCTCCTCACCCAGTCACCTGGTTACCATTCCCTTTTCTTTATTGACCCTCAAGATCAACAAATTCCATTTTAGTTTTAAGGACTTCAGAGCAATTCACTAGAAAGGTGCAATCAAAAAGGAGAGCAAAAACCCCTGAGTGTGGAAGTCAGCCATGTAACCCTTGTGCCACAGGGCTCAAGGTTGTTTCTTGTCAGCCTGTCAGTGGATGGAGAACACCTGGAAAAGTAACTTTGCTGTCCGGTGCCTTGGCTGCTGCAGGACTGTAGGTGGGAGGTCTCCAGCTCTAATCCAAGGAGTGGCCCCTTCTTCAGGTCAGTTTTCTCAGGGATGGAGGACCCTAGAAGATGACACTGATCTCACTGCCTCACCAAGCACCTCCTTCCTTGCTGGTCTTCCCACGTGGAATCCACACAGGACTTACATGTTTGATATGGAAGGACCTAAGGTTGTGACTTTACTCAACTTGTTCATTGCCTTGTGCCTCACAGATATATCTCTTTGGGAGAAGACATACTCTCCTCTTAGAGAGAGCAGGCACTTTCTTGCCCTCTGCTTCCCTCTCCCTCCCATGGAATCCTTTTCTCCTCTATCCTGCCACCCTCTTTCAAGCTCTCCTGGTCCTGGTGACCACAGTTTCCCTGGAGGGGGAGCTTATGCGACTTGGTTCCTTCCGGCAGCTTGAATTCTCAAGCTCCTCATACTTGTTAGCTGCTAATGGAATACCCTGCCTGGCGGGCAGGCTCTGGGAGCACCAGATCCCTTCTCCCTTGTGACCTGGGTGGGCTTGGTCAAGGAGGTGTAAGGGCAGCACTAGTCATTGTCCCCGAAAGGCTGAGCTGGCCCTGTCCTGTTAGTTGCACTCACTTTTCAGTGTCGTATTCTGTTTTCAGTCACTAGATCATTTTGTAAGAGAAGCGCTTGAGTGTGTGAAATTCTTTGAGCTGCCCTGTTTGTAGAGGAACAAAACTGAAAGGTATCTCCAGCTCAGATTTATATTCTGAAATCATAGCCAGCCTGAGAGAGCCATCCTTAGATACTGTCACTATTCTTTTTTTTTTTTTAGTAGCCAATTCTTGGTGCACTTTACTTTTCCCTCAGTGAAGTGAAAAGGCACAAACAGATTAAGAATTTATGGTAAAAATATATTGGAGATACGACATCCCCTAGAATTCCATACATTTTGTTATTTTTACTTTCTTGCATCAGGCCTTTTAAATCCTGGAAGGAGAGCAGACATCTGTTTTTTTTTGTTGTTGTTGTAGTTGTTTGTTTTTTTCTGTTCTGCTTGGAATCACATTCCCTTCGTGTGACAGTTTAGACAAGCTGTTTGGACTGCCACTGTGGAATGCTCCAGAAGTGGGCAGTGAGGAGGCTTCCTGATTCCACAGAAAGATGTATCTGGGTCGGAAGCTCTGCTTGGTCACCCCC
>JAQZBX010098324.1:0-11596 GCA_029593785.1 Cabassous unicinctus | reverse complement strand
CCTAATCATTATCTTAAAGACAAGAATATAATAGATAAAACAATCCATTAAAAATATTTTAAAGGAAAAGAGAAACATATATATGTATTTTTGTTGTTGTTTAATTCATCTTTTTTTAACTTTAGTTTTTACATTTAATAATTGAAAATTTAAACAATCAAAAACTAAAAAGAAAACATAGTTGAATAAAAAGACATTTCTGAATTAAATGTATTGAATACTTATAATTTCTTTGAATCATACAATATGTTACACATATATTTGGTTCATATTAATGCAATCAAGAGAAACATATTAAGTTAAAGAAGAATGCATTACTCAAGTCCACATGTAATTCAGAAAAATCTATAGCTTTTCTGCACACTAATGAGCAATCTGAGGAGGAAGTCAGAAAACAATTCCATTTACAGTAGCATCTAAAAGAATCAAGTATTTAGGAATAAATTTAACCAAGGACATAAAGGACCTGAATTTAGAAAACAACAAAACATTGCAAAAAGACGCCCATGATGATCTAATTAAAGGGAAGAATGTTCCATGTTCATGGGTTGAAAGACTAATACCATTAAAATGTCAATTCTACCCAAAAGTGATCTACAAATTAATGAAATTCTGATAAAGAATTCCAATATCCTTCTCTGTAAAATTGTAAAAGCCATTTATCAAATTTATCTGTTAGGGTAAGAGTCCTTGAATAGCCAAACTCTTTCTTTCCTTCCTTCCTTCCTTCTTTCCTTCCCTTCCCTTCCCTTCCCTTCCTTTCCTTTCTTTCCTTTCTTTCCTTTCCTTTCTTTCTTTCTTTTTTTTAAATTTTTATTTTTTTATATTTTAAAAGATGCTTAGATTACATAAGTGTTACACAAAAATTAAAGGGATTCCCATGTTCCCCACCTCCGACACCTCCCACAACCTCCCACATAAACATCCTTCATTAGTGTGGCACATCACCTGCAATGGATATACACATCCTGGGGCTTTGCCACTAAGCGTGGACCATAGTTCACACTGTAGACCACACTCTCTCCCCCACAGTTCTGCATGTTATATGCTGATGTAAAATGGCCTATATCTGTCGTTGTAATGTCACTCAGGACAATTCCCAAGTCCCAAAAAGCCCCTTTTATTACAACTGCTTTTCCCTCTCCCTACCCCGAAAGTGTCGTCATTTGAGAGTCAAATTCCTGCTTCCCTGTTCCCCAAAACACCATCCCAACCTCGAGGGACGTGGATGCTGCAGCCCAGTCTCCGTGTGTTGACATCAGTAAGACCTGCAGTGCTTCACACTCTCCTTCCTCGGGGGTCTCGAGGATGGCAAAGGCCTGTTTTGAGGGACGCGGGGGCGCTTAGGGAGGTGCTCTGTAACTAGCAATTTCTTGTACCGTCACTCTGATGTCCTTCTAACGAGGCATCGCCAAACTGGTCTATTCTGAGGGTTTGCAAGGGGCACCAGCTCCTCTGCTAGGGGAGCTCGTGCATCCAGGTTTCATTCATCAGCACCCCAAGCCATGGGTGGGCTTGGAGCACCTGCTCTTCCAGAGAGGGTGGCCTCTTGTAGAAACAGGGATGCAATGCTTAATGGACACCTGTTGGATTTAAGCAATAGAGAATGCATATACCTATATGAACTTGTGTTCATGGAACCTACTTATTCATTTAGCTGAAATGCTCACAGCGGAGTGGGGGTCTGCATGGAAACACTGTTTAACAAGTTCCTTGTTACTTAAATTTCCATAAGAAGGGGATTGACCTTTTGTTTATAACAAAACTGCAGCAAATTGTCTAAGTACTAAAGGGGAAACGATATAGGTCCCAGAAAAGGATTGTGCCGCACTCCTCAATCTGAAAGTTCCTGCAGGTTTCGGCCTCTGATCTCAGAAGCCAGAAGGCTCTGCCTTCCGAGGCCTCCTCTCAAACACTAAGGCATTGGCAGTGGGTGCCCTGCAGAAGGCCTGGCTGCTCTGACTGAAGACGGACTGTCTTCTCGGTGCCCTGGGCCCCGGGCACGGTGGTGGGGAGCTAGCTGGACGCTTCAGTGTTCATTAAATGCTTCTAGCTTTGAGCTTCAGTCTGATGGAAAGCCTCAGACAGTAAAATAATTACAGCATTGCCTTCTCTGTGACCCTGCACTCCAGCTCTTTCAGTGGCCTGATAACTCAGCTGGAAGGCACCATCAAAGGCTGTCATTAAGGTCCTTTTTAGGAAAATTTAGATATGTTGTTCCCAAATGTGGCTCATCTCCAGAACCATTTGTGGCATTTCTGAAAAACACCAATTCCTGGCGCTGCTCCAGCTGCTCTGAGTCAGAACCAACTGCAAAAACTCTCAGAGAACAGTTTTTTGATTCAGATGATCATTAGAATTTGCCAGAATATGCTGCAAATGATAGACTCCTTATGACCTGATATCTTTAATTATTCTGCTCCATTGATGCTCAGAGGGAAATTTCTAATAATTTGCTTCTTATCTGGGCTTAAATGATGTGCCAGTTTGGAATATTTGAAGGAAAGAGGGAGGGGAGCAGGCAGAGATGCTTAAAGTGAGTGACTCTGGGCCCTCCACGCATACGGACAGGATCTGAGAAGTGTTCGTGCCACCGTGATTAGTGCGTGAGACCAGTGCCCGTTCCATGCTTCTCTTAGACACTCCTTTTCACACTGCTTTCTGCAGATGACACGGTTCCGTAAGCATCGGGGCAGCTGATGGTGAGATGGGTGCCACCCTCACCAGATTGTATGTTTGGGAACTATTTTATATGGGCCTTGGGGAGCCATGTTCTAGAGCAGCTAGCCTCCAAGGTCTTCACTTAATCAGGGAGGCCCACATTCCTAGCCGCTCTTGACCTCGGTCTTAGATTCATTTCACCTCTCTAGCCACTTTACCCCTGGTCAGTCGTTTGCCTGGCCCAAGCCATATGCTCTCTACATTGATGACTCCAGATTTATGAGTCGTGCAGCCACTTCACTGAGCACAGACGAGCCAACCATGTACTCGGCATCTTCTCTTGGATAGCTGACGGTGTCTCACCACCACCGTCTTCGACATTCTCCATCTCAGCGCAGACCACACACACAGCCTCTCTTCTTCACAGAGTAGCCAGAGTGATATTTCTAAAGGCAAGCTAGATTGTGCCGTTGCCCTACTCAAACCTTCTAATATCATAACACTTAGAATAGTTCAGAGTCTGCCTGGGGCCATAGGGCTATCGTGTAGGCACGTGGCCTTTCCTGCCTGGCTGCTGTGCTGGCAAATAAGCTGTGGTCTCTTGGCTCCTAACGCCTCCTCTGCATTCTTCTTCAGAAGGCCAGGGATGTGCTCCATAAATTCCATTTCTCCTTTGCGGCTGGACTGATAGTAGAGTGGAGTGGACTTGTGGAAGCACCATATGACACAAGTCTGGAAACAGACCTTGAAACAAGGGTTTTCTGTCCCATGGTGTGTCCTCTCTAGGCCTCCTAGAGCAGCCGCTTTCAGGCCGCTGTGTGAAGATGCCTCACGTCCACGGAAGAGCCTCAGCTGCTGTGGCAGTGGCGAGGAGATGCTCCCTAGATGGGGCCCAAGTCTGCAGAGCGGATCTGCGTTTACCTTTGCAGAGACCACAGCCAGGACATGGGGACTGGAAGTCGAGAAGCAGGAGTGGGAGGGCTGCTTCGCAGAACTTTTGGTTTCTGTCCCAACATGTTTGAGTTCTCTGGGTTCAGAGTTCTTACTTACCAAGAGGAAATGTTTCCACCAAGGGACCCGACAGTGTTTCCACTGAACTGAGAGTTGAGCTCGCTGCCTGCCCAGTTTGGTCTCCTCAGGACACTGAGGCCGTATCTAAAGAAGAGGTTTAGTCTACCGGCTGGGGTGAGGGATCCTAAACGCCAGGGAGAGATTGGGCTGCCTTTAAAATGAGAACATTTTCAGGGTGCCTGTTATTACCTTCACGCTCAATGGTAAGAGCCAATGGAAAGCTGTAGCAGTCAAGTAAAGAAGGACCTTTCAAAAAGGAAGGTTTGAGTTACTCCACAAGACAAGCCGAGGTCCTTACTGAGACTGGAGGTGTGGGCTGGGAAGTTGTGAGTAACTTGTCGACTAAGGACTATTTAGAGTGACTAGGAGAGGGGCGGCTATGGATATTTTATTCTATTTTATGCATATATTTTGTTTATGTTATATAATATTTCCTTTTTTCTCTACTTCTGTCATTTATCATACATATAGAGTTTTTGGTGGCAGCCCACTTTATAACTTTGTTTTTAGGTTATGGAACACTAAAGTAGGACAGTTTGGGGAATAATTAGCACCTCAGAGACGTGTCTCCCTGGAATGGCATCCACGAGTGAGTGCAGGGGCTGTGGGGACTTGCCTCCCCTTCATGTGGAGAGTGAGTTTTTCCATGTGTCCAAAGGGCAGTTGCGAGGTGGAACTGTTAGTGGAAAGTGTGAACTTCTGACTGTTATCCCAAGGGATTTCAAGTGCATTTATATGGGGTACACAGCAGTCCAAGGGGTGACGGGCTCTGCTGTGGCCAAGCGCACTAGCTGGGCATTCATCACAGAAGCAAGGGTGGGAGGCAGGGGTGGGCTCAGGGAGAAGCTGGACGGCAAAACCTGGCGTGCAGGACTGACCACGGCCTGCCCAGTTCCACGCAGAGCTCTGCGGTGGGTATGGCCCATCCAAGATGTCTCACTGGGGGTCAAAACGGCCGGGCCTTACTCCCCCACGCTGGATGGTCCGCAGCCATGGGCTGCCTTGGATGAGCATGCTCCTGCCCAAGACAGCTGGGCAGCCTCGCTGTTCCAGCCCAGCTCCTGGAGAGCACGGATGGCGGTAGCCCCAAAACCAGAGGACGCGCTCGGCACAGTGTCAGGCATGAGCTTTATTTATGCGGACTTTCAGACAGAGATTCTCTGGTGGCAGCAGGCCAGAGAATGAAGACAGTGCTCCGCAAAGAGACGGGAAGATGAGGGGCAATATGTAGGGTCTCAGAACAAAGACATTTCACACTGGAGCTTCTGCTAGTGTCACATGAAGCACACAAGTGGCGTCTGGTGATATTACTGGAGTAAGGAGTACAGGGCCTGAAGAAAGTTACAGTTAGATGCCATCTGCACTTTGTTTCCTGTGGGTTGGGCTGTTAGGTTTTAACTTGTGTCCTGGGGCATACAGGAGGTTGCCTGCAGAGGCTGAGTTTCCCTTAGGGTCCCACTGCACCCCCACACTTGCTGAGCCCCGAAGAAGCTCGCAGACCGAGTCTGCGGCCCCCGCAGCCAGCACTCCCGCCGCTGAAATGAGCAGTGCATCTCCAGCAGCCCACGACACCTGGTCACCTGCTTTGAGGAGCTGGGGCTGGACTCTCAAAACCACCCACTTTCCTTTGCCAGGGAGCTCCCCACGAGGTTCTAGTGAAAGAGAGCCCTGCAGGGAGACGGGAGGAGCTTGACCCTTTCCATTTTGCTTGCTGTTTGTTGGCATCATCCCCCTAAATTTGGCTGGAGCAGTGCCTGTGGATCCTGTAGCAGTTGAAACCAGCATCCAATATTTCCCAGACTCGAAATAGCCTTATTGTGCCCTCTCAGAGAAACAAGCATCATTTGGGCAATGAACTGTCCTCGGAGGTCTGCAACCCAACACTGAAGGGTTCCTTCTGAGTTCCTGAGTCCAAACACCCAGTGGGGGACTTCTGCCGTGATGGAGTAACAGGGAACGGATTTGCACTCCTTGCTTAAAAAGCTAAAAAGAAAATAAAAAGGACAAAGAATATGAAACAAAGTGTTCTAAACCACGGGCATCTGGCCAAGCAAAAGGAGTGATCACTGAGAGTTTACTCTCTGGAAAGAGTTTGTAGGTCGCCATGCAAGGATCTAAGCAGCAAGCAGGGATTGGCGGTCTCCTGAGCTTAGGAAACAGAAATGAGGTGGCTGTGGTGGCTGGAACTTGCCAGGCACAGGGCTGCCGAGGAGATAGCTGCGTGGGAGCAAAGCTCTTGAGCTCAGTCCTTTTAGCATGTGTGTGAAGAGGTCACTCCAGAGAAGCAAGACCCACAGTGATCCCTAAAACTTATACAGGGCTGGAAATAAGTCCTGTTCCCAACAGCCAGGATGGAGAAATCCCGTAATATATAGCGTACTCAGAAATTTATTATATGATTAATCTGGCGAAATTAGACCAAGTCTGCTGTTCTGGTCCTGCCTAACCAAGCTATGCCAGCCTTGAGAGGAACAAACTTTCAAGCATTTTAGAATAAAGCTCAATAATAGTTAAAGGAACACAAAACTGTTCAGCAGCCAAAAAAGCAAGCACAATGTCTGGCACCCAATAAGAAATTACTTGGTATGCAGATAACCAGGAAACTATGATTCACAATAGGAGAAGCATTAATCAATAGAAAGTCACAGAAATGCCCCAGGTGATGGAATTTGTCCATAAGAGCACGAAAAGAGCTATTATAACCATGTAGTAGATGTCCAAGAAGATGGAGGAAAGCATGAGCATGCTAGAGAGAGACATGGAAAATACTGCTTTAAAAGAGAAACCAAATTGAAATTCTAAAAATAAAAATAAATCTGAGATTAAAAACACACTGAATGGGATTAACATCTTGAAGACAGTTATAGAGACTATTCAAAATAAAATAGAAGGATAGAAAAGACTGGAGAAATTGAACAGAGTATCAGTGAGAGAAGTGATGGGGAAGACAGAAGAGATGGTTGGAATAAAACACAAAAATTTTTTCAAATTTGATCAAAACTCTGTATACACAGAACTAAGAAGCTCAAACACTCTAAGCAGAATAAATAAGATAATGACATTAAGAGAAATCATAATTGTTTAAAACTAGCAATCAAAAGAAAATCTTAAAATCAGAGAAAAAAGGCACTCTGTACAGAGAAACATCGCTAAGAATGACAGCAGACTTTTATACCCAGTATTTTGAAAATATTTTTCAAAAACAAAGGTGGAGTGAAGGCATTTTCAGCACAAAGAGAAACTGAGAGAATTGCTCCCAGCTGACCTACAGTAGGAGCCATGTTCAAGGCACCAACACGTGAAGAAACCTTCATCTGGTGCAGGGATGAAATGCACCAGAAATGGCACGTGTGGAGTAAATGCAGATCATTTCTTTTCATATTTTCAAAAAATATCTCTTTAAAAGACAATTGACTTTTTAAAGCAAAAATAATAAAACACACTCTGAGGTTAATAATATACCTAGAAGTAAAGTATCCAACAAGAATAGCACAGTCTTGGAAAAGGAAAATGGGAGTATGCTGTTGAATGGTTCTTCTGTTTTAAGTGTCGTGATATAATAGTACTTGAAGGGAAACCAGTCCAAGCTGGCTAAAGACAGCTGCTATACCCTAAAGCAATCTATATTAAGGACAAAACATTGACAGTGTGACTAAAAAGCTTCCAAAAGGCATAACATTTCATTGTCAAAAATATTCAAATCCAAAAGAAGACAGAATTTTCAAGAAAATCTCTCCTGTGTCAATAGATAAAACTCTTAGAGAATAAAGATGTAAATTGGTTAAAGCCAGTTGCTAGTTTTATGATAAGGAGCAAAGAAATGCAAATCTTCTCAGTCTAGCTGCTAGCAAATACTAAACATAAAAAGGCAGTAAAAGAGTTTCAATAAAGACATGAAAGGATTTGAAGAGTTTTAATACTAATAGCATGCTGAAGAATAGAGATCCAAATTAGTGAATATTTCAAATCAAGATGAATCCTTGAACAAATTAGGTTACTTTATTCAGTTTTGCTTAAAAGACAGTTATATTATTTTCCCTTGATTTTTATCACAGTCTGGAATATAATGCAAGCATAACATTGTTTATGTGAAATTTGGATTAATTTTCTCACAGAAAGTCTTATTAATTTTAACTTCAAAATTTTCCTTTAGTAGTTTAGTGGTCAGATATGTTATTACTTCCATTACATGTGACAAAGTTCATTTAAAATGACCTTTAATATTTCCAATAATAAGTAATCTTAAAGATCATTTTATTTTGCCTTTAAAGGGCAACACAGCCACTGTTTTTTATTAAATTAACTTTTAGAATATGGAAATAATACTAATAAAAGAAAGATATATACTTACCCCCAAAGAGAATTAATTTGTAATTAGATATAATTAATTTTACAAATTGTTAATGGATTGAATTATTAATACATCTAATTTAGCAATTAATTCCCTGTGGAGGTAAGAAAATATTTTTCCTTTATTAGCAGCATTATTTCAATGTTTTATATGCTCCCAGCAGAAAATTATCAAAATCCATGATGAGATACAAAGGTTGTTTCTATCTATTTGACTGTGTATTATTTTGCATGGCATTTTGTTCAGAGCTCTTGTTGCTCCATTGCTAATCTTCAAGTTAGTAGGACATAATTATGCAAACTCGAACAAATCTTTTCAAGGGCACGGTATTCCAACAGATCTCTCAAGTTTCATGGAAAGAGTGATATTGCAAATCAGAGAGTCTCCAACTTTGGAAAGCAAAGATATCGAATCCTCAGAATAATTTCCCGCTTGAACCAGTGTTGGACCGACTCTAGGAGCCTACTTGTCCCTCACCTCCTGGTGTTCCTACCTGGGGACTCCTTACCTTGTGTTGGGTGGGATCTGTGGATTCTCTGACAGTGATGGAACCAGCACAAGTGATGGCTGTACATGTATGAATACGTGAGAGAGTTGCTCATCCTGCTACATTTGCTCGCCCTCTTTCTTCTTGCTGGCTTTGAAGAAGCGAGCTCCCACATTCTGACAGCACTGGGAACTGCAAGCTGCAGACAGCCTTAGGCAGTGGAGCTTTACCTCCGTGGGCCTGGATGGGCGCCCAGCCCTGGCTAACACCTGGCTGCAGCCTTGTGAAACTGGGAATAGGAGACCAGCTAAGCCGTGCCCAGACTCCCAAACCACAGAAACTGCGGGATGACCCATGGGTGCTGTTTCAAGCCACTAAGTCTGTGGCAATTTGTTACGCAGCATAGTAAATTAATACAAACAGATACATGCCTATAGAATGCCCTTAAAGGGAAAGCACTTTCTAAGTAACCATAAAAGATAACTGCTTGCATCTGCTTGCAAGCTAATGCATCCTCAAGGGAACTTAGAGATGATGACTATCATAACTGAGATTTAGAAAAATCACAACTCTCCTTTAACAAAGGGCTCTAAATTGGAGTTTTGATAACCCTAAAAAAAGACATCTATAAATATTTCAAAATTTTAGAAAGTCTTACTGGCAGAGTCTATATTTACTATGCAACAAATTTGAATGCAGCAATTGACTTTAAAAAAAAAAACAAAACCTACCTAGGATGATGGCCAGATATTATATTGAGTGTGTTTACAACATTCCTTTACTTTGCTTAGGCTCAGTAGGGCTCAGTCTTCTTTTTGACCAGGACATGAATGGACAAAACAGCTGTGTATCCACGGCAGCTGTCCTGGAAGCGTTATATTCCATCAGGCGTAAACAGCCCACTATCAGGGAACAGGGGCTGTGCTTCAAATGCAGCAGTGTGTTCTGCTGCCTACACAATGCTCAGAGTCACAGCCTTGCAAGTAAGGAAGGCCGCTTCCTGGGTAAATTTTGTGGATTTATAGAAAGGAAAACTACCCCATATCATCGGTATTGCAGATAAAGCCTCATGGCAGCAAACTCCCTGTTCTTGTTCCCTACCTTTGGATTCGATGCATTGCTACAGAGTAGGAAAATAAAATTCTGAACAGCCATAGAGAAAGTGCCCTGCAATTCTGATGCTTATCTCCAATAGTACTCCAAGTTCTTGTTTATGTTATGTTTGTATATATGTTTATATCATAAACAGTGTTCTTGTTTATAAACCATCATGGTTTTGGATTTGTTAACAATGCAACAAGATAGTTTGAATGTGTTTGTTAACACTTTTTAATAAAACTAAGTGAATATTTCAAAATACAATATAAATTCATAGATTCATAAGAAATAGCTGCCACTTAAACTTATTTGACTTGGGATTTTAGCTGGAAAATATTTCCTAGTATTGGAGATTTAATCAAAGGAATAAAATCATTGAATGTATCTATCATGTTTTCAATCCTGTGTGCTATTGTGCTTTGCAAATAAAGCCTGAGTCTAAATTCTTTTGCTTATAAGAATGTTCTCAAGGTTTTTATTAAGCAACACATTCCATGAGTTTCTAAACACAAAATTTCAATGAAAAGAACCAAAAGGGGGCAATGAAAAAAAATTATATTACATGTTTGAGAATATTGTACTGGTTACTGGGGCTGTGCTCAGCTTTGTTGACCTTGTTTATATTATGGTAAGTGCTCTGTTCTATGACTTCCCTTTGACAGGTCCACATCTTTGAGCTAATTGGCTTTTTAACGGGGTGTGAAACCTGGCTTGGTTTTTCTGAAACCAATTTGCTTATCCTTTCCTGTTCAACTGTGTTACTCATCATTTCTGATTCTTTTCATCTGTATATGTTAGAGATCATTAGTGAGATTTTTTGGCTGTTTTGAATTTTTACTAGGGGTGGGCAAATATATACATTGAAAGAGTCCACCAAATATGAAAAATGCACAGAAGCCTGAACATAGCTCAACTACTCATTTGCCTTTTAAGAAAAAAGTTTTTTAAAAATCTTGGAAAGACATAAACATCCAAACAAATAAAAAAGAAATATGACATTTTCCTTGTAAATTTAAAATAACAAGCTAGTAAGTCAAGAAACTTAATGAGGGGAAAATACTGTGGCTATAGTATTTAATTACTAGGTAAGCATTTCATTCATGATGAAATTGAATGAAAAATTATTAGATATAAAAGAGTGTCACTGAGATCCAAGATGGTACAGTAGAGATTGGAAGCCTGCACTCATTCTCTGGAAGCGGTGGGAAGACAGGCTGGCTTGCCGGACATAGGGGAAGTGGTGGGAGGGCAGCCAGCAAGGGGGACCCAGCGGTCACAGGGGAAGCAGCGGGCCATGGGGTAGCCAGCAAGAGGGACTCACAGGGCACAGGGGAAGCAGCAGGTCATGGGGCGGCTGGCATGGGTGGCCAGCAAGGGGAACCCAGCAGTCACAGGGGAAGTGGCGGGCCGTGGGGCAGCTGGCATGGGCGGCCAGCACGGGGGAACTAGGGGGACACTGGTGGCCTGAGAGGAAGGCCCATCTTTCTTTCACTCCTCCTCAGGATACTTGGGGAGCAGCATGGGCAGGTGGCAGGCAAGTGCGTGTGGCTGGTGAGGAGCTGCCTAGCCAGATACCAGTGGCCTGAGAGGGAGGCCCATTTTTTTTCTTTTTCTTTCTTTTCTCCTTTTCCTATTTTTCTTCCTTTTCCTTTTTTTTTTCTTTTCTCTTTTTCCTCTCTTTTCCTATTTTCATTTCCTTTTATTTTTTTTTAGTTAAACATGGACAATTCTAAAGATTTAGAATAAGTAGAATCAAATGTCAAAGAAGAGCCTTAACACAAAGCCAAATTAAAAAAAAAACAACAACCCTGGGCAAGAAAGAGAAACTGACCAACAGAGTAAACACATCAAGATAAACAGATGCCTAGACATCAACAAAACATTACAAGCCACACTAAGAAACAGAAAGACATTGTTGGGGACCTTCA
>JAQZBX010098323.1:0-11595 GCA_029593785.1 Cabassous unicinctus | reverse complement strand
TATTTATTTGCATATTCTTTTTTCTACGTTAATCTTGCTAAAGGTTTCTCAATTTTATTGTCTCCTCAAAGAACCAACTTGTAGTTCTGTTGGTTTCTGCTATTTTTTTCTCTCTATTCCATTTATTTCTGCTCTAATCTTTGTGAATGGTTTCCTGTTTTTTTCTAATTCCTCCAGGTGTTAAGTTAGGTCTTTGATATTAGCTCTTTCTTCTTTTTGAAGAAAAGTGCTATAAATTTCCCTCTCAGCACTGCCTTTACTGTATTCCCTAAATTTTGGTATGTTGTGTTCTCATTTTCATCAGTCTTGTGGTATTTACTGATTTTTCTTGTAATATCTTCTTCTTTTATCCACTTATTATTGAAGAGTGTATTGTTTAATCTCCATATACTTGTGGATGTACCCTTTTTTGCTCCTGTTATTAATTTCAAATTTAATTCCATCATGATCAGAGAAAGTGTATTGTATAATTTCAATTTTCATAAATTAGGTGATATCTGACTTATGTCCCAATATATGATTTATACTGGAGAAAAACCATGAGCACTTGAGAAGAATGTATATTCTCCTCTTTTAGGCTGTAATGCTCTGTATGTCCTTTGGATCCTGTTCACTGATCATGTTTTTCAAACTCTCAGCTTCCTTAGTTGTCCTCTGTTCAGATGTTCTATTCGATATTGAGTGTGGAATGTTGAAGTCCCCAAGTATTATTGTAAAGATATTTGTTTCTCCCTTCAGTTGTTCCAGAGTGTATCTCATGTGTTTTTGGGCATCTACATTATATGCATGTATGTTTATTATTGTTATTTATTCTTGGTGAATTGTCCCTTTTATTAATATATAGTAAACTATTTCATCTCTTTTAAGAATTTTGCATTGAAAAACTATTTTATCTGATATTAGTATCACTACACCCACTCAAAATATATTTTTCCAAACTTTCACTTTCACCTTATTGTGTCCTTGCATCTGTGAGTGTCTTTTAGATGACAAATAGATGGCTCATGTTGTTATATCCATTCTATCATTCTATTTCTTTTAATTGGGGAATTCAATCCATTAACATTCAGTGTTACTAGTATAAGGGCATTACTTACTTCATCCCTATTATCCCTTGGCTTTCTATTTTATTCTTACTATTGTTTGTCTTTTAAGCCTTTCCATTTCTCTTTCTTATGATCTTCATTTCTACACTTTTCCATGGCTTTCTCCCTTGTCTTTTCTTATCAGGCTGTAAAACACCCTTTAATATCTATTGTAGTTTCATTCTCTTGGAAACATATTCTCTCAGGTATTGTTTCTGGGCAAAGTCTTTAAAATTGCCTTCATTTCTGAAGGATAGTTCTGCCAGATAAAGTCTTCATTTCTGAAGCATAGCTTTTCCATATAAAGCATTGTTGTTTGGCAGACTTTTCTTTGTCAGTACCTTAAATATATTGTACCATGATATCTTGTCACCATGATTTCTGAAGAGAGTTTGCGATTAGCCTTATTAAGTCTCCTTATTACTTGTCTCTTGCTGCTCTTAAAATCCTTACTTTATATTTGACCTTTGACAATCTAAATAGCAGATGTCTAGAAGAAGGTCTATTAGGGTATATTTTGTTTGGGGTATGTTGTCCTTCTTGAAGATTGATATTTATGTATTTCATAAGGGTTGGGAAATTTTCATTCAGTAATTCCAGAAATATTCTTTCTTTTCCATTCTCTTCTTCTGGGACATATATAGCTCATATGTTTTGTATTTCATGTTGTCATTCAGATCCCTGAGACCCTGTTTAATTTTTGCATTCTTTTCTCTGTCTCTTTCTTATCTTTTCAATTTCAAATGTCTTGTCTTAGTAAATACTAATTTGTACTTCTAACATTTCAAATCATTTCATATGTGCTTCTAATTTATTTTATTTTTTAATCTCATCTATTGTGTCTTTCATTCCCATAAGCTCTGTTACTTTTTTGAATGTTTTCAAAATATTCTTTGTGATCACACAGTGTCACTTTATTATCCTTTAGTTTTTATTCATACTTTCCTTCAACTCCTTAAATTGATTAGGCAGGTTTTGTGAATATCATATATTAGTTGTCTTAAATCCTGAGTCTCATGTAGATTCTTGCTTTGTTCCTTTGACTGAGCCATATCTACTTGTTCCTTAGTGTGGGTTATCTTTTCTTGATACCAAGGCATCTACTTATATTGATGATTTTGCTCTATTGATCAACTTCCTTCTCCTGCCTATTGTTTTCACAGCTCTTTTTTTTTTTACTTTAGTTTAGTTTATTTCTAAAATTTTAATATTGCACTCTTTAAGTAGTCAAAACTGTGGGAGGTAGCCAGTAATGGTGCCCAACCAAGTCTACTTTGCTGGGAAAGGTTTGGGAAATACCAGTCTGTCTTCCTTCACTTTCTTGGTTGACCAACAAATGGCACTCCTTGGCAAATATTTTTACAGAGATGAATCCTTCAATTACCACTGTATCTTCTCAGCTAATGAGCTATGGTATTTATATTCACTGAAGGGAAACAACAGGCAGCCTTTCACCACACCCTCCCTCTTCTCAGGGAGTAATCTGTCTTTTCCACTCTCAGTTGACCACTCTGCTGCAAGTTTTACTGAGGCAGTTCACCTAATGTGTGTGGTATGGGCAGTGTTCCCAGCCACAGGGGTAAAAACTCAAGGTTTTCCCTTTGACCTCTCCATCTCTGCAACCCCAGTCAATCCTAGATGATACATGTGGCACTTCCATGGCATGCAGGGGTCCCCAATGCGCCTCGCTTAGAGTACTTCTATGCCTTCTCCTCTCTTTTGCAAGAGAGCATTGCCCTGCATGAGCTACTCTGAGACCACCTTAGATCTTCTCCCAGTCAATTTCTTTATACAGAAACTTCTGTTATTGTTCAATGGGGTCATGAAAAAGTGAAAATGGTATAAGAATGCAGGTTTTACATGGGCTTAGCAATGTTTTAGGTTTCTTTGCTGCTCAATGGGAATTTATTAGTTCATAGTTTAGAGGCTAGGAGATTTCCAAATCAAGGCATCATCAGGGTGATACTTTCTCCTAACAGACTACAGTGTTCTGGGCCTGGCTGCTGCTGATCCTTGATCCTTGACTTTTCTCTTATGTGGCATTGTAAAATGGTGGCCTCTCATGGTATCTTTATGCTCTTCCAAGTTCCATTGATTTCGGCATCTGACTGCTCCATCTGTGGTTTTCTCTGCACTTGTCTGAATTTCTTTCTGCTTATCAAGGAATCCAGTCATAGGATCAAAACCCATCCTGATTGAGTTGTGCCACAACTTAGCTGAAGTAACCTCATCAAAAGTTCCTACTTGCAATGTGTGCATAAACACTGGAATATGTTAAACTTAAGAACATGTTTTCTTCAGATACATAGCTCCAAACCATCACATTCTGCCCTCTGAACTCACAGACATGTTCTTTCTACATGCAAATTGTATTCATTCCAACAAAATGTTGCAAAACCTTAAATTATTTCAGTAACAATGTTAAATAAAAAGACACTTCAAAATCAATATGGGTGTGGAGATCTGTCCTGGGGCACAATTCTCCTCTGTCTGTGAACCTGTGATGCCTAGAAAACAAATTAAGTACTTCAAATATACAATGGTGGACAGACATAAGATAGACAATCTGATTCTAAAAGGGAGAAATTGGATGGAAAACAGTTCCCAAAACCCAGTGAGACATTGATTCACAAAAATTGGGGGATCAGCAAGCCTGAATTCCATAGAGCAGGCTGCAAATTGGAAACTTATGAAGATGAAGTTCAATTCCCTAAGAGTAGCTGGCTGGCTTAAAGTCAGCTATTCCTTCTGATGCCTGAAATCCTCAGTTAACGCTCTTAAGATATCCAACTGATTGGATGAGGAGCTTCCCTCATTGCTGAGGCAAGTTCCATTTTTTTAATTATAAATGCAATCAGTATCCATTGTAGTCAACTGAATATAGATGCAAATGATTTTAAGAAATGCCCTCAAAGTAAGAATGGCAGCAGTGCTTGCTGCACCAAATAATTGGACTTCATAACCTTGCCAAGTTGACACAGGAAACTGACCATTACTATCTTTACCTTGTCAACTTGGCATACACACCCATTTCCTTAAACCATAGGTAATCTCCATAAAAGACATTAATGTTGCCATACTTCCATGTAGCATGATGCTACTGAAATGCATACAACCAAAACCTCACTAATCTTTTTTCTCAAAAGAGGATTTAAGTTTTTGGGTGATAGTCACTGTCATACTTGATACCTCTTAATTTAAATATTATATCATCTAATTAATGCAATTTATATTATATTATTATGGGATAAGAGAGTTTAAAAAATAAAGATATTTTAGATAAAGATATTAATTATAAAATAAGGAAGAAATATTCATAACATAGATCTTCATTCCTGCAACTGGCTATGTGGCCAAAGCTGGTAATATAACTACATTCTTCCACTATCCTTTCCATGTACCCTTTACCCTGGGCAAAGGCCTCATCTGGTCAGAGTTATTTGTTTGATGGTGTGAATTCGACCTTCAATCCTGATGTTGAATGGGGCTGTTGTATCTTTCTATTGACTTTAATCATAGGGCATGGTACTACTTAGAGATGACCTAAAGCATCCCCTATAATGCAGGCATACTCTTCCTTATTTCTACTGTAGAGTAAAGGCAAATTTTCCCATGGCAATCAAGATTAATCACCTTATCCAGTAGAAGTAAATGATCATCATAGCTTATTTTATTGAGAGATTGGTATACACTGCCAGACAGTTACTTCTTAACATCTTCTTATGATTCTGTGGTTTGAAGAGATAAATCACTACTTCTGTGCTGTGTATCATTTACTAAAATTGGCCTGCACTGATATATAAAGAAATGGTCTCTTCTTTATATTGAGTGAATAAAGCCAGTCACTGAAGCACAAATATTATATGACCTCACTGATATAACTTAAGCAAATTGAGCAGAATCACAGACCTAGAGTCTGGAAGATAGATTATCAGGAGACAGAAAGGGAGTGGAGGGTGGTGAGCTGATGCTCTAATCTATTAGAAGGGGAAAGGTGTGGTTGGCCATTTGATGGGGGTGACAGTGTTGCAGTCATGTGATTGGGTTCAATGGTGCTGGAATGTGAGGGGGAATAGGGTGGGAAGTCAGTTTGGACTATCTATGGAACTGAGGGGAGGGCTGAAGGAAGGAACAGGGATTTGTAGGTCTGTGGTAAAAACTACAATGGTGGGAATATTCTCTTGGCAAATATGACAATGCAGGGTTGCTGGTGCAGGGCATTGAAGTTGGGGAGATATGTGGGATAAGGTACACCTGGGCATGCTTCTATGGAATATGAAAGTGTTCATCTTGTCATATGTGTTATCTCAGTGAGTGGAGACACACACAATTATCAAGAAAACATTAAACTGTTATCTTGGGGAGTCCTGCTATATTTTCAATTAGAGGGGCAAGAATCTCTTGAAAACATAGGCTGTGCCTAATAAAAGAAAACAGGCCAATCTGTCAAGCCCTCAATATTATTACATGTAACTATGAAACTTGTCCTTCAAAACTTTAAATATAATGGTTACCATAGGTTCTGAGGGGAGGGGAATGGAAGAATAGAATAGATAGAATATAAAGCATTTTTAGGACATTGGAATTGTTATGCATAATTCTGCAATGACAAATAGAGCCACTTTAAAGTTTGTCAAAACCTATAAAAGTGGAGAGTTCCACAGTTGTGATCCTTCTGTGATCTAAAACTGTCACAAAAACAAAACCAAAAAATAAACAATTAAAAATATAGGAAAATAAAATAATAATTAAAAATAACAAATAAAATACTAAAAAAAAATTAAAAATAAAATAAATTTTCATTGTGTCTTTCATCACTGTAAGATCTATATTTTATGAACAGTGACAATTTCTTCCATATATTCCCCTAGTGTCTTTTGTTTGTTTGTTTTTTTGTTTTGTTTTCAAATAAGTCTTATCCAACAGGAAAGTCATATAGAAAATACAGGGGATACCCATATACCCAAACACCTCCCATTCTCCCACTCTTCCCCTTTAATAATGTATTACATGTGAGGAGAATATCATTAGTGTGAGGTGTTTACGATGGGAGATGTGTGAGGAGGAGTGCACCTGGGGTATACCTCTATAACATACAAATATGTTCAAGTGGTCATGGATCGTTATCTTGGTGGGTGGAGACCCACACAATAACCAAAAGAATGTTGAATTCCCATCCTGGAAAGTACTGCTACTTTCTGTAATAAAGCAGCAATAATCCCCTGAGTACATCAGCAGTTCCTAGTGAAGGAGGACAGACCATTATGTCAGGTTCATCATATTGATGATGCACTTATCAACCTTTACTAGTGAAATTGAAACTTAGTCTGGTATTATATATAGACTAAGAGTTACCTCATGAAAGCCTCTTTTCTCAGATGTGGCCTCTCTCTAAGCCAAACTTAGCATATAAATGCAGTAACTTCTCCCCAGCATGGGACATGACTTCCTGGCACTGAGGGATTATTATCAAGCACAAACTAGTGATGAAACTGGAAAAAGACCTTGACCAAAAAGCGAAAATATTAAATGCAAATGAGCTTTTTTGGCTAAGAAACTTCAAAGTGAGTCAAGAGTTTATTCCAGAGACTACATTAATGCTTGTCTCAGCAGGATCTCATTGACTGCCACAGTAAACAGTGCCTCAGACAGTGGGGCTCCTGTAGGCTCTAGAGACATCTAGACACTATAGACATGGCAGACAACATCAGGAATTTGGCATCCTGTATGTGAGCCTAACCTTGGAATATATGTTTCCAAATGTAACATAAATGAGTAACAGTGTTTGACTCCTTTATAATCTCCCTACACCTTGATCTTCTGCCCCTTTTATTTGAACCTATAATAAGCACTATGCACATTAAATGTATGTCCCAGAGACTTAAATCTTCAGTTTGTTCATATGCCCATTTAACCCTGAATATCACCATAGTTCCAACACTTACAATCCAGTTCAATGCCCAGGAAAACTAACAAATGGATGATTATGATGATGGACAATGCTCATCCCCAAAATCAAAGAGTGTCTACAACAGCAAGCAAAACAGTTGTATCCACTTGCCCCATGGGATATAAGTCCACTCTCAATGAAAAACAGAGTGGGCCTCACCTTTTCAAAATGCCCAAGATAGAGGAATGAACAAACATATAGGGGGAATGCAACTATGGTCTAAAATAGATATTCTTTTTCTAGCAATGGAAGAACTCTTCTCATTGATATAAATACAGTGGCCACCAGAGGTTCTGAGGGGAAGGAGAGGGAAGAATAGGTGCAATATAGGGCATTTTGGGACATTGGATTTGTCCTACATGCCACTGAAATGATGGATACAAGTTATTATACATTTTCTTGAAACATATAAATTTGTGTGGTACAAAGTGTAAACTATAATGTAAACTATAGTCCATGGTTAGCAGCAAAGCTTCAATATGTATTCACCAATTATAACAAATGTACCACACTAATGAAAGATGTTAATGTGGGAAAGTGTGGGAGTGGTTATGGGTGGGGTATATGTGAATCCCCTATATTTCTCATGTAACACTTACATTATCTAAAGCTCCTGTAAAAATAAATATATAAAATAAATTAATAAATCAAAAATAAAGAATTGGTCTCTTGGCAATAATGAATTCAGGTTTAATTGCTTTGGTTTCTTTTGTGAATTTGATTATATCTTATTTGCTGATAATATTCACCATTAGGTATTACACTGCGGGAACTGTAGCAAAGATTGTTCCACCTGTAGTTCTTTTCTTAACTGTTGTTATTCCATTCTTTTTGCCTATTTTCTTCATTTACATTATACCTGCCATAACTTTTCCATGCAAAGTGCTATTTTCTACATGATATAGAATCGTGTAGCATGTTCAATTTTCTGATTTATACTGTCAGAAACTTCAGAAGAATAATGTTTTTAAGAAAATGTGGTAACATAGTTGATTTTGGAAGGGAAGTAGCTTTGTGAAATAGGTGTCTATTCAAAACTGAACCCTAAAATTGATATGGGATGATATACAAACTGTAATCTTTAGCATTTATACAGACTTCTTTGTGTTTCATTTATTGTTATTTATTTTATCATATTTATTGTTCCTCCATATTGCCCAAACACTTGCCTTAAGTCATCCTCATCTTATTTTAACATTTTATTTTGAGACATAGTGATGTCTTTTCTCCCTTCTCTTGCACATTTCTTAGATAAAATTAATAGAAGCCACCTGGTAAAGGAGAAACTCAATATTTGGACTCTCAGTCCAAGTAACACAGAACAGAGTTTAGAAGGGTGAATTTTTAGCTGAGTCTTAAAGAATAGAACTTTTAACCCCTTCAGCTACTCAGAATTCATTAGCACTCTTCTATATTCATTGAAACTCCATAATAAAACAGTAACATCTCTCTCCTCCAAGTGGACAAGATGAATCTACAAAGATATAATCACTTTTCACACATAAGGAGAAAAACAGCATAGCATTGCCTTTGTAGACATATGTGGATAATGTTAAGCAAAATGTTTGTTTATCTTTAATTTTAGATTCAATCCAATATGAAGAATCAGTAAAATAAAGATTGAATTGAAAAATTAACTACTAAAATGTATTTTGTGAAATAAGAATAATAAAAAATTTAATTAGATAATATGAATACTTATATCAGTATATAAATATAACAAGCAAAAAAATATGAACTGTTACAAAAGTCCTTGTTGCTGAAATAGATCATGACATTTTGTTAGTCTTTATAGCTTACATTATTTGTTGCTTAATTTTTCAATATCTTTTGCATTTGCCTTGATAATTTTAATAAGCTGCTTAGAAACTTCCATGGATAGAGAATATTCTTCATCTCAGTACTCATTGTGATGCTTCCACCAAATTTCCTCTACTCATCAATATCAATCAATCATCTCCTTAATTATATGTTTAATAGTGGTGTGAGGAGCCCAAAATTTCCAGGTCATATCTTCAATTACTAATTCAATGAAATCAATGCTGCCGTCCTTGTTGAAAACATAACCTTTGTAAATTAGACCTAGAAAGTTGAGCTGAAAATGGTGGGAGTGGAAGCAAAAATTCTCTAAGTGGGTTTTTCATGTTAAAGTAAACGGAGCTACTTGCCCTTACAGTCCTTGATACCCTTGATATTATTAATATCCCTTGACATCATTCTGGTTATGGAAGAAATAACATTGGTCAGTACATCCTTAAAGTTAAAGCCCAGAGAATCAAGGTGATTTCTCTGAATTGGTACTTTAATGTTCAGTAAGATATTCCACCATTCTGTCATACCAGATACAACAATATACTGTGTACATGGTAAGACAAGTGAATTCCTTGGAATTGCATGCCCTGCCACATTCATTTTTATTATGAAATGTTACTTGATCAGACTCAATGGTAGATGTTTAACAAGATGATAAGGTATTCTATATTCATAGAATGTGCCATTATAAATTGCATCTGACCAAAACTTCTGACAGGAACACTCAGAAAACTGGATGTTGTAGTGGGAGTGGGATGACAGGTTAAATATTCAGAGAGACATCTAAGTGGTGATTTGCCAAGAGACCAGGGCATAACAATGCATGTACAGATCAGACTGATATTCAGTGCTGTCTTTTCATTGGATGATTTTCAAACATCAGCCAACAGATGGATAGATTTATATTTAATCTTGCAAACACATGTTACAACATAAAGCAACTAGAATATATAACATGTTTTATGTTATATTTACATGTGTTTGCAAGAATTTGGTACAATTAGAATACTCATGAATTACTGGTGGGTGAAAATCAATACAAACAACAACATACTTTGGAAAATATTTGTTGAAAATTGACCATATCATGTTCCCATGTCCCAGAAATCCAATCCTAAATACACTCTACAGAAATATTTACATATCACGAAAAGATATGGACTTCAGAGAACATTGAATAGCCACAAACTTTTTTAAAAAAACAAGTCAATTTCATTCTTGATAGCACAATCATACAGTATTTGTCCTTTCATGTCATGCTTGCTTTGCTCAACATAATGTCCTGAACCTTCATCCATGTTTTCATATGTTTCACAACTTCATTTTTTCTTACTGCTTCATAACATTCCATCATGTATATACACAACAACTTTTTTATCCATTCATCAGTTGAAAACCTGGGTTGCTTCCAATTTTTGGCTATCATGAATAATGCTGTTATGAATATCAGTGTGCAGATGTCTATTCTTGTCACTGCTCTCAATTCTTCTGGGTATTTACTTAGCAATGGTATTGCCGGGTCCCATGGCAAGTCTACATTCAACTTCCTTAGGAACTACCAAACAGTCCTACACATTGGCTGTATCATTCCACATTTACACCAACATTGAATAAGTGTTCCTATCTCTCTACATCCTCTCCAATATTTACAGTTTTTTGACCTTTCAATAACGGCCAGTCTAAATAGGTGTGAAATGATACCTCATTCTAGTTTTGATTTGCTTTCCCTAATCCCTAGTGATGTTGAACTTTTTTCACACATTTCTTTGTCATTGGTATATCTTCTTTGAACAGTTATCTTTTCAAGTCTTTTTCCCAATTTTAATTGGATAGTTTGTCTTTTTATAGTTGACTTGTATGATCTCTTTATATAACATGGATAGTAATACCTTATCAAATATGGGATTGCCAAATATTTTCTCCCAGTGAAATGGCTGCCTTTTCACCCTTTTTACAGTGGGTGTAAGATTTCAGAAACCATCATCTACCACAGCTCTTTAAGATAGGGTAATATGATTTAAAGTCAAGAAGTGAGGGTCCTCCACTTCATTTTTTTTTTAAAGACATTTTTGGCTATTCAGGGCCCCTTACTTTTCCAAATAAATATGATTTTTGGCTTTTTGATTTCTGCAGAAAAGGCTTTTGAGATTTTTACTGGGATTACATTGAATCTGTAAATTAGTTTGGTTAGAATTGACATTTTAATGATATTTTTTCTTCCAATTCAGGAACATGGAAGGTACTTCCATTTATGTAAATCCTCTACATTTTCTTTTACCAATGTTTGTAGTTTTCTGAATACAGGTCCTTTATGTCTGTGATTAACTTTATTCCTAAAAATTTGATTGTTTTCATCACTATTGTAAATGTAATTTTTTTTCTGATATCCTCCTCCGATTGCACTTCAGTAGTGTAGAGAAACGCTATTATTTTTGCATATTAACCTTGTATCCTGCCACTTTGCTGAACTCATCTATGAATTCTAGTAGCTTTGTTGTGGATTTCTCATGATTTTCTAGATATAAGATCATGTCATCAGTGAATAATGAAAGTTTTACTTCTTCCTTTTGCATTTGGGTGCCTTTTCTTTGTCTAGCATAATTGCTTTTGCTAGAACTTCTAGCACAATACTGAATAATAATGGCGACAGTGGGCATACTTGTCTTGTTCCTAATCTCAGTGGGAAAGCTTTCAGTCTTTCAGCTTTCAATAGAATGCTAGCTGAGGTTTTCTTAATATATGCATTTA
>JAQZBX010098322.1:0-11593 GCA_029593785.1 Cabassous unicinctus | reverse complement strand
TAATGCCCTCACGGCCTAAGCAAAGACTTAACCATTCGCCCTAGTAGTGGGAGAGAAGCCAGGCCAATCTGTTTTCATTTATGGTCTCTCTTTTAGTCAGGACAAGTGAGGTTATGCTGAGTTAACAAATAACCCCAAATTATCAGTCTTAAAAGATTATAGGGGAGCGAGTGTAGCTCAGTGGTTGAGTGCCTGCTTCGCATGTATGAGGTCCTGGGTTCAATCCCCGGAAAAAAAGAATAGAAATTTCTTTCTTGCTCAAACTGCATGTCCACTGGCCATCTACAGTGTCTTCCTACTTGTGGTAGGGACTGAGGCTGCTGGAGGGTCCATCATTGTGTGACAATGCCATCTTACCACAAGGCTTCAGGATTAGCCATGACAAGGGGGAGAGAGAATGGAGAACTGTGTGCTGGAAGAGATGCACATCACTTCTGCCCATATTTCATTTACCAAACCAAGTCACATGGCCATGCCTGACTTCTAGGAGGCAGGAGGCAGGGGAACATGATACTCCCATGCATGCAGAAGGAGAGGAGAACCAGAATTATTGGTGAGCACTAGTAATGTCTTCACAGCCTCCCTTGTCTGTTCCCAGATCTGTGCCTGCAGAGTTGGGTCATTTCATTTCCAGTTCCTGGAAAAGTAGTTGGACCTTTCTGTCAAAACACTGTGCTGACCACATCCCTCTTTCAGAATCTCTAGTTATCTTTGGCGTCCATCTTATGCTAGGAGGGGTCCCAGAATGTATAGATTAGTGCTGTGAGGAGGTCCAAGGAATCTCTGAGCAGAGACCTGCTTGGCCAGTGGAGAGGTGCTATCTCCCTTTCTTCCTTCCCTACTGGGTATGAATCAAGGAAGGAGACATGCCCTATTCCCCAAGAGTCTGGACCTGATGCCTCCCTGGTACCGGTGAATCTGTAAGAGTAAGGGGACAGCTTCTTCAAAGTATCTGGTAATTTTCTGGAACTGGTAGTAGTGAGAATAGGCACTCTGTTGGTGTTGGTGGCACATGATTTGTGCTGGGCTGGCAGCCTTGATCTTGGGTCAACAGCTGGAGGGATGCTTCAGCCTCCAGGAAGCAGTAGCAGGCCATGGCTTCTGCAGTCTGTTGGAGGCTGGATTTTCTCTTCACCTCTAGCCACTGCAGATGGAAGGCCATAGAGTCTCAGGCTGGGCTTGCTTCTGACCCCTATTTCAGCAGAGCACAGAGCATTTAAAGCTATGCATGAAACAACCTCAGTGCATGACTGGAGTTGGGCCATGGAATGCCAAGACACACAGGAACCACTGTTCTAGCTTAGGTCTCCAGGGACCAGGGCTCCAGGGAGTGAATGCCTGGACATTACCTCCTCCTCAATAACCTGAAAACACTGTGCACAGGCTAGGGTTGTGGAGCGCAGAGCTAGGAACTGGGATGGAGCTGACCCATGGTCTGCAGAGTGTGACTCCAGAAGACACTGCTCAGAAGTGAAGCCATTCAAGAACTGCTTGATAGTAGAACCAATGCATCATGTTGAAGGGGCTGAACAAAAAGGCAACAATGAAGGTATCTGACAAGATGAGGCATGGGTTTTGGAAGGGTGGGCAGGAGTCAAACCTGGAGGTGCTCCATGAGGTGTTGAAATGAGACATGTAGAAGGGTGAGGGCACAACTTTATTTAGGGAACACGCAACTCTACCATGGGTTGGAAAAATGCTGTTATGGGGGCTGATCGGTTTGGACCATCCATCCATCCATCCATCCATCCATCCATCCATCCATCCATCCATTAAGCCATTTATTTATTCAGCAGCACTTATGGTGTGCATCGAAAAGTGCTGGCAGAGAATGAGGATATAAAGCAAAATTAGGCTGTCCCCCTGGTGGTCTCCATCCCCCCAATATAGCCAGTTTGGGGCTAAGTAACCCATAAGGGCATCTCATCTTACATTGATACCCTATAACATGCTGCCTCTTGTACCCATCTGGATAAGAATGGCAGTCATTGCTGTACTTCTAATTGCTTACCACAGACACTGCACTAAGTGTTTGCATACATTATCTTATTTAATATTCATGATGACAACTAGGTTGAGGAAACCAAGATCTGGAAAGTTTTCAGGGACTTGCTGAAAACTTGCCCTGTTCATGAGAGATGGAGCTAGGGTATGAACAGAGGTCTGACTGTGGAGTGAATGCTCCCTCTGCCCTGTCCCACCACCTTGCTACTCAGGATCCCAGTGATGGCATTTAAACTCCTAGAGACATGGGCAGGGTGTCATAAAAGCAAGGTCCTTTCATTTCCAACACTGAATTGAGTCAGATCTGTGGGGGCAAAGCAAATCCACCCTCTCATCAACTAAAGGAGTTGTATTTTCATTCATGGGATTTTGGAGCAAGTTACTTAATATTTGGTAAGTTTGCTTATCTCTAGTAGTATCTAAGTTAAAGGGTTGCCTTGAGGACTAAGTGCATTGATATGGGAAACACTTAGACTGGCTTGTAGCAAATGCCAACTATCTGTGGGTCACTCTCATGGCCCAAGATTTTGTTTCCACTAAGGTTTCCATGGCAAACCCTGACAGTGCAGCCCCTTCTAAGTAGAGAGGAGGAAACACATCCAGAGAAACAGACTCCTGCCAGCATTGCTTAGTGAGTTCTGTGGCCATGTGCTTCATTGGTATCAGTGTCAGGAGAAGTATTTCTGGATGGGGAATCAGGCTTGCAGGCCAGATCATAGCAAAAGGTGGCTCAACCCATGAACGGGTCCAGGTTTACTGCCAGGAGCTGCCCCCTTTCTTCCAGTAATCCTCAAAGTACACCAGGAGCAACGGTCTGCTTCCATTTTCCAGGAGAAAGTGTCCACTTTGTGGCTTATCTGTTGTCCCCATCCCCTGCACCCTGCTGTTGGGCCCAGACTGAGCTGCAGAGCAGGGGTGATGTCTCAGCATCTCTGACACAGAGCTGGCACCTAGTAGGTGTCCTGTAAGTCTACCTGTGGGGAATAAGAGGGAGTTGAATCAGTCCCCAAAGAGGTGACTGTGTGGCTTGTAAACTGGTGTAAGGTCCAGTGAATGGGAACAAAATTGGGGCCCACCCCATTTGGTACTCTCCTTCAGCAGGGTGAATGTCAAGTATGCATTGATAGTGCTCAGTGACTACCTGGGGGGCGGAGTGGGGCGAGGATATGGAGAACAACACTGTGCTCAAGACTGTTGGATTGGAGTCGTTTGTTTCTGTTGCACTCTCTTCCTTCAGATCTTGAGCTGCTTGAGGTCAGGGAGCAGCACTGATTTCTCTCTGTGCCCAGGGCCAGGCACAAGATGGGCAATTCCACACATAGCTGTAGACGGGATAACTGCAGATGTGAGTCTAGAATCCCCAACCCAGTGGAAGCCCCTTTGTTCTCCCTGAGCCGTTGCTTCCGATCGAGCCAGGCAGGCCTCTTCTCGCCAAGCCATCCTTAGCCACCTCATCATCTTTCATGTCCCCCCCCCCGGGCACCCCCAGACCCTAATAGACACGCAGGGAGACAAGGCTCCAAAGAAAGAGTCGTCTGCCCAGATTTGATCAAGACACAAGCGAGAGGCAATGATTTGTGAAGAAATCCTGGTCCCGTCTAATGGAATTTTCCCAAAATAAATTCATGTAAACAACTTCCCACAAAGAGGCAGTCAGGGGAGCTGGGTGTGTAAACAGCGTGAACAGTCGCAAGTACTATGGGCTCCGGGGGTGCCGTGTCGTCTGGAGGGGGAGCTGTGGGGAGACTCCCTTTAGCAGAACACCTTTGGCTCCAGTCCTTCTGACATCATAACGACAGCCAACTCATTAACTGAAAAAAAGTCCTCGTTTTACTATCATCCCCGAAATGCAGCAACACCGCTCTCTAGCTAAGACTGCATAATCGATTTCAAGTTTCTCATTCTGTTTCAAAACCAATCAAAACCAGGAGACACTCTTCCTGCCTAGAGAAGGTGGGGGCCGCAAAGGCATGGGTGGAGGGGATGGGGAGGGAAGGGCGGCTGGAGAAAAAAACCCTGGAGAAGTAGAAAATGATGTCTCTTCAAAGCTCAGTGATGGGTATGAATCAACTCTTGCAGTTCCTGGAATTAAGATGGAATTCTGTTCTTTAAACGCTCAGAAGGATACTGAATTCTTGTGGCTTGGATGTCTCTGGCCACGTCCAAATGGAGGACTGCTGTGAACTGGGCTGTGTGTGCTACCCAGCAGACCGCGCTTCCGGAGGGAAGTGTGTACAGGGATCTGTGTGGGACACACCTCTCCCCCAGATATTTTCCCCAGTGGAGTCTAACTTGCCGAAGCCAGAGCTGTTTTCAGGATCTGGGTTTGACGACTTCTCCTCCCTCCCGTTACCAGAGCGTGGAGAGAGAAGACCTGTATTCACGTTTGGGCTGGGTCACTGACTCTTCAGACTTTGAACAGTCATGTAATTTCTTAGCCTCAGTTTCCTCATCTGTGCAGTGGGGACCTGGATAATAACAATTCCAATCCCGGGTCTTCATAGAATTGTGAAGATCAGGAAATGGGCTGCAAAGGGATTTTATTTATTATAATGAATGGGATTCTGAATTTTGCTAAGCTCTGTCTTGGCCCAGTTTTTTAAAAATAGATTTTATTTATTTTTTTAAAGCAGTTTTAGGTTTGCAGAAAAATTGTGCAGAAAGCAGAGTTCCCATTTACCTCGAGCTCCCTCCTAGTACTAATATCTTGTGTAATGTGGTGCATTTGTTATGACTGACAAACCAATATTGATACATTATTGTTAACTAAAGTCCATAGTTTATATTAGGGTTCAGGCTTCATGCTGTACAGTTCGTGGGTTTTTGACAAAAGCATAATGTTCTATATCCACCATTCCAGTTTCATATAGACTCGTGTCACTGTCCTAAAAATGCCCTGTGTTCCACTTATTCATCCCTCCCCCTCTCCCTCGGAACCCCTGGCAACCAGTGGTTTTTTAATTGTCTCTCTAGTTTTGCTTTTCCAGAATGTCGTATAATTGGGACCATACAGTATGTAGCCTTACATACTACCTCCTTTCACTTAGCAATATGCCTTTTTGTGGGTTGATAGCACATTTCTTTTCTTTTTTTTTTAATCGCAGAATAATGCTCCATTGTATGTAGCACAGTTTGTTTATCCATTCACCTATTGAAGGACACCTTGGTTGCTACCAGTTTTCAGCAATTATGAATAAGGCTGCTATAACCAGTTGAGTTTTGATGAGAACCTATCTTTGCAATAGTCAGAGCCAGGGGAGCAGGTGTTGAGAGGAGGGTGCCTGGACGGCTGTGGATGGTATTGAGGAACAGAAGGGAAGGTGAGGCCACCAACAATCTGCTGGGCTGATGTGTCCCATGTAGACCTCTGGAGGATATCGGGACTGCTCTCTGCCAATTTGCTTTCTTAACCAAGCTAGAAGTCTGCTGGTTAATGATGATGAAGATATTGACTGTGGTTGACTGGCCGTGGATCCCAGTTCTTCACCCCCTGGAATAGAATTGTACATCTTTGATGTGTGACTTTGCAGCACCCTCCCATTGTGGGTGGAGTACCCTTCCCCATCCCACTGATGTTAGACCTGGCCATCCACCTTGCTTTTGGACAGTGGAATGCTAAAGGAGGTGACATGAGCAGAGGTCTTAAGTGTGTGCAGTTTGGCTTGGCCTCTTGTGCCCCTAACATCTCCCATGAGAAAAACATGCCCCAGGAGCTGCTGGTTCAAGAAAATTTGTAGACAAGTGGATAGGTTTGAACCAAACCCAGGGCATGATCCAAGCACAGCTGATCAGACACAGATTGACCCAGAGCTGCCCCAGCCTACTTGTAGATCATTGAGTTTTGGGGAGACTTGTTATGCAGCATCATTGTAGCAATAGCTGTCTCATACACTGATAATGGCAATGAGGATAACATAGGCCATTCTCACTTTGCACTGTTCTGATATCCATGAGTTTCAGTTAACATGTCACCATGCAAAGTGAGGACTGTCTGTAAGAATTTATAACAGATTTCCCTTTTAAAAAGCTTCAGATTCCTTACATGTTTAGAATACCAGATACCTATGATGATATGAGCAGAAAACAGGATGCCGTAGAACTTAATGAGTAAGAGCTTGGCCTCTGAAGTCAGGCAGTCATAGACCTGAATCTTGATTTTGCTGCATTCAAGCTGTCTGGCCTAGGACAAACTACTTAGCTTCTCTGAGCCTTAGGGTCTTCATCTTTGAAAGGAGGATAATAATATTTGTGAGAGTGACATGAAATATGGTATTAACATTTTTAGTACAGTACCTGCCACTTGCCCTGTGCTCAGTAAATATATTAATTATTCTTAGCTATTATTCTGGATGTGAAATAGTGTTGTTTTTTTAAAACCATAAAGCAATGTCTCCATTAAAGGCCAGACATGGTGCAGGATGTAAGTGACTGTGGCAAGTTGTAGGCCCATTTGCTGGAGCCTTCTCTGAGGCAGAGGGCATCTTGGCCTTTTTTAAGGGGAGGACATGGGCTCCAGGCAGCCCTGTCACCTGGGGGAGGTGATATCATCCCTCAGCATTCCCATGTTCTGTTTCTCTCCTGAAGTCCCTCTTTTCCTTGTAACCTGCAGCAGGGTGAGCCCAGTTGGCACTAATGGACCTCCAGGAAACAGGTTCCTTTTGCTTGAAGAAGGGGATGAGGATCAAGAAAGAAAAGGAGCCATTTCTTCAGGATTCCAACCTGGGGTTTTAGCCGTGGAGTGGATGCTCCTCATTCTCCCTTGGGCTGGAAGACAGGTGAGGGCTTAGTGCTATAAATGTCCCCTGAGCTGGTTGCTCGAGGCTCCTGGCCAAAGTGAATGATGATGATGATGATGATGACGATGATGAGGTGAATGGTGATGATGATGATGATGGTATTTCAGAGCAATTTACAGTTGACTGTCAATTACATTATTTGATTTTTTTTTTAGGTACCAGGGCTGAGGGTTGAACCTGGGGCCTAGTATGTGGTATGCTGCTGCTCAACCACTTGAGCTACACCAGCTCCCCATTGTTTGATTTTGGTTCTTACAACTCAATAAGGAGGGCAGGGAAGGATTTTTAGCTTCATTTATTGGAGGGAGATGCAGCAGGTAAAAATCTCAGTTCATAAGTTCAGAAGTGCAAGAAATACAATTTAAATTTCTATTTCAAATTCCCTTGTGTTAGGGGGAGAAAAATTAATTCTTGGTCATTTCAGTTTCCCAGTGGCCCCCGTCCCTGCCCTATGGCACTTCTCTGGGGGTTAGGCCTATGTTCTGAGGGGCAGATCGTGGCCATTATCTCTTTTTGCAATCTCTACTGAGATGTCCCTTGTCTTATCTAGCCCTTGGTCAGTATGGTATAGTTAGTTGTCTGCCATTCCTTACTCCCAGATGCAAAAGGTCTAGTTCTCTGTCCAGTAACTTCTAGGCCCCTTTCAGCAACATGGGGTGCAGTCATCTGTTCCCATGTCATTCTGGTGATTGCTAACTCAGCAAGGCTGCCTCCTCCAGACCTCTACCTGGGAAATGAGGTTCACATCCCCTCTGGTCTCAGATTCCACAAACGTAGAGAGAAAGAGCCTAGAAAGGTTTAGTTGTCATTAGGTTCTCCAATTGTATTAATGAAGGCAATATTAGATGTTAATTCCAAAAATGTATACTGGCTCAAATTTTCCAGTCACATGAAATCCAAAATGGGTATTCCTAGTCAGTGGTAGCTGTCCAGCCACTTTCCGTCTGTGGCTCCCTCATCTTCAATGTGTGGCTCCACAGTTGCTGGGTGTGTTGGCATTAAGCCAGGGGATAAAGCAAGAACATGGAAGAATCAAGATTGGAAGTCTTTTTTAGACCAGGCCTGGAAGCACCACACGTCACTGCTTATCATAATTCTCTTGGCTAGACTGTGGCTACTCTTACCTGCAGAGGAGCCTGGGAAATGTAGTCTACCTGGATGCCTAGGACCTGCGAGCCTGTCTTTGCCACACCATCACTTCTTTATCTGGGGAGTCCTTTAATAAGTCTTGGATCAAGCAACCTGATTCTGATCCATCACGTAATCACTATGCCCTGAGATCTTAGGGTCTAAGTATTTTTGAATACTGAAAGTCTTTTCTTTGCTTCTGATGCAAGTAGCTTTCTCAAAAGAAATGGAATCTATAAAGCCCAGTTGCCTACTGATGTAAAGGACCTGAGAAATGGGAAATCCTGGAGGAAAATCATCAATTTTAGAAGTCAGGTGACTTGTTCACAATTGCACAGCTAGCAAGTGATGGGGCTGTGGCTTGATCCAGAATCCAGGGCTGTATAATACAGAGGGCCTCAGCCTCTTTGTTGGGGATCCCCAATCCACAACGTCTGGCAAGCCACGAATCTAGGACAATCCCAGGTTATCCGCATGCTGGTGTGTGGTTTCTGGACCAGGGACGTTTGGACACACTTCATTACATGATAGGAATGACACTGGTGAGCTTGGAGGCCTGAGAACGTGCAGCAGCAGGTAGTGGGGATCTGCAGCCGCGTGGATTTGTGTCAGCCTTTTCTTTCCTTCTCTTCCCATCTTTCTTGCCCTTCCACCCCAATCCCATTTTGGCTTAATGCCCTCCTTGTTACTTCTCCTTCTCCCCAGGGCTCCACAATTTGTCTGCTGCTAATAGAGTAAAATCCAAATAAAAACTGGATTATGTATGTTTGGTGGATATGGAGTATGTGTAAATAAAGCTAATAATAATAGTAACAATAAATGGGGTGGGGAATAGGGCTTATCTTTCAACAGACACTTCATTCTGCTAATACTTTCTGAGCGTCCACTCTAATGAACACTGTTTTGTGAGCTTTTTAAGTGTGCCATACTGAAGAGAAGACAGTCTTTGGGGTAGATAAGCTGGAGTCTGAATTCTGACTTGTCCACTCAAGAACAGGATGATCTGCCCAAGTGACTTACCTTTCCTGACCTCATCCCCCCTTTTTGTTAAATTTGGAAGAATAAAACCAACTCTCAGGATTTATAGTGAGGATTAAATGTGGAAGGGCCTGGTATACCTTCACCTTCACCTTCACCTTCACCTTCACCTTCCTGTAGTCTGATTTACAGACCCACTTCCATCTGCACGCATCCTCTCCTCTTTCACCTTAGAAACCCATCTTCTCACACATGCTCTGGACCCCATTCCCCCCACCCCCCACCTTTTTTTTTAACCTCTTAAGATCGTCTCTCTGATATGAGCCCATCTTTTGCCTGTGTTTTTGATTCTGCTATCTTTCCTGGACCATTCCAATTATCACTCGAAAAAGTGCTCATATTTTTCATATTTTTAAAGCAAGGGTTTGTAACCTTTTTTGTTCCACGGATCTCTTTGCCAGTCAGGTGAAAACCACGGACCCCTTACTAAGTCCAAACTATACTGTGTATTATTTAATAAATATATCACACCTGCACCAACATGTGCCCACAAGAATAATGCTTTTTTGAATTTCAATTCAAGCTCAGGGACCCCTGGTTAAGAACCTCTGTTTTAAGGGGATAATAAACATCCCTTGGACCTCCCACTCCACCTACAGACACTGCCCTTCTACTTACCACCCCTCTAGATTCAACTGCTAAAAAGAGCTGCCCACACATGCTGCCTCTGTGTGAACTCAGTCCAGTATGGCATCCACCCCCCTACTCCATGAGGTTGCTCTTGCAAAGGTCACCAATGACCACCATGATGTCAAGGACAATGGCTCCATCTTTGTCTTCATCTTACTAACACTGAAGTAGCTATAGACCCTATTGATCACTCTTTCCTTTTTAAAACATTTGATTCTCCTTATTTTCCTCCTACCTCTTGGGCTGCTCATCCTCAATCTTTTTGCCAGTTCTTGTTTCTCTATTTGTCTTCTATATGTTGGGGTCCCTGGGCATTTTGTCCTGAGCCCTCTTCTCTTCTCCCTCTACAGTCTCCCCCCAAGTGATTTCATTCATTCCTGTGGCTTGACATGACATCTATATATTGTCAGCTCCCAAATGTTTAGCTCTTAAATATATATTTCTTTGGAATTCCAGATTTCCACATGGAGCTGCCTGCCTGACATCTCTAAAGCAAACTCTTGATCTTGCTTGACATTTGCTCTTTTGTCAGTTTTCCTCCATCTCAAGTTAATTGTTACCAATTTCCTCCCACTTCTTCACCTTCCACATCCACTACATCATCAAGTCCTGTTGATTATATTTGCAGGGAGTGTCTCCACTGTCTACACCCTAGCCCCTGCCACCTCCCTTTCTTGGACTATTTATAACCACTGCCTTTGATGTTCCCAATTCTACTCTGAAGGTTAGCAGCAAAGTGACCGTTTAAAAGCGTAGATGAAATTGTGCCTGAACAACACGGCCCACCTCTGAAACACTTTGCTGGCTTTCCACTACCTTCGAGTAAAATGCTCATTTGCTCATGTGGCCCACGGCACCCACAGGAGCTGACTTTTGTCTGCTTTGCTAGTGTTAACTCCCTGCTGTGCAGCCACCCTGGCCTCCTCCTGCCAGTTCATTGATTGCTCTCCTTGGCCACCTCAGGGCCTCGGCACACAGCTCCCTCTGCCCCAGTGCTTGTCAGCGCATTCCTGCTCATCCATTCCATCTTGGCTTGAAGATCACGATCTCTAGTCTAATTCCATTCCCTCCTCTTCTTCCTCTTCTCTCCATTAACACTGTCCATTTTCTTCCTAGTGCTCATCACAGTTGGTGATTATATACTTATTTGTGTCTTTAATTAGGTTTCCCCAGCAGATCGTAAACTCTGTGAGGCAAGGACCATATCCTTTGGTTCCCAGTTGCAGCTCCAATCCCAGCACACGGTAGATGCTCAATAAATAGTTACTATTATATAATAGCTAAGAGTTTATGAGTTAATTGACAGATGAATAGATAAGCAAAATGTGGTCTATCCATACAAAGGAATATTATTCAACCATAAAAAGAAATGAAGTGCGGGTCCAACATGGATGAACTTTGAAGACATCATGTTGAGTGATATAAGCCAGACACAAAAGGGCAAATATTGCATAATTTCTCTCATAGGAAATTCTTAGAAAAAGCAAATTCACAGAGGCAGAGAGCAGAATAGTGGTAACCAGGAATGAGGGGAGGGGAAATGGGGAGTTATTGCTAAATGGGTATGAGTTCTGGTTTGGGATGATGAAAATAGTCTGGAAATAGTAGTGAAAGTTACACAATATTGCCAATGTACTTAATGTCACACAGTTGTCCACTTAAGAGGTTAAAATGATTTTGATATTTTAAAAATATTTTACCCAATTAAAAAGAAATAGAAAACAATTCATGCGCCCTTACTAAGGCAGACTTCTTAGCACTTTGCTTGTATTATTTTATTTAGTCCTCACAACAGCCTATGAGGTAGGTGCAGTTCTCCACTTTATAGATAAAGAAATGGAGGCACAGAGAATTTACGTAAGTTGTCTAAAGCCACACAGCTAGGAAGTGATAGAACCTGCACGTGAACTCCAGACCCCATGTTCTTACTTGCCTTTCTCTGCCACCACTGAAGAGTGAATGCATGTAGTAGGCTCTCAGAAAATGGCAGCTACCTC
>JAQZBX010098321.1:0-11595 GCA_029593785.1 Cabassous unicinctus | reverse complement strand
GAGCCAAGCCTCAGTGTCACTGGACTGTTGGGTAAATCAGGCTTCCTCAGTAGATTTGCCTTTCTACTCAGCCTGGTTCTGCTTCAAGCCAGCTTATCTGCTCCCCAAAGCTATGAGGGTGTACAGACAGCCAAATCCACCGAAGGGAAACCCCTCTCTACCTTCTGTCAGAACCCTCCCAGTCTGGGAAAATGCTCCCTCACACTAGGAGCAGGAGTCACAGGTGTGGGAGTCACGGCTCAAACCAGCATTTTTCCCTGAAGGTGGGTCTCAGCCGTCTGTGTTAACCACCACAAGCAGGCTTAAAACTCACGAATCTACTGTTCAATCCATGCCGTCGATCTGCCTGCAGATAGATGTCCCAAGCTTCTTGTGCTGTGCACCCACAGCACAGACCACCAGGCAGGACCCTGTCCACAATCGGCCATCCTCAGAGAGCTTGTCAGCGAGTGCCCTCCTAAACCGACACCATCTTGCCTCTCCCTATGTAGTTTTGATCACTGTACATTTGTAGTATGCTTTAAAGTCAGATAGTGTGATTCCTCCAATTTTGCTTTTCTTTTTCAATATGTTTTTGCCTATTCAGGGCCCTTTGCCCTTTCAAATAAATTTCATAGCTAGCTTTTACAATTCCACATTAAATGTTGTTGTAAATTTTATTGGGAATGCATTACATCTATAAATCAATTTGGGTGGACAGACATCTTAATGATGTTTACTCTTCCAATCCATTAACAAAGAATATTCTACCATTTATTTAGGTCTTCTTTGAACTCCTTTCACAATTTTGTGTAGTTTTCTATGTACAATCCTTTACTTCTTTTGTTAAGTTTATTCCTAAGTATTTGATTCTTTTCATTGCTATAATAAATGGAATTTTTGCTCATTATTGGTGCACAGAAATGTTACTGATTTTTGTATGTTGATCTTATATCCTGCCACTTAATTGAACTTGTTTATCAGCTCTAAAAACTTTGTTGTATATTTCTCAAGGCTTTCTATGTATAGGATTATGTCATCTGCAAATAATGAAATTTTATTTCTTTCTTTCCAATTTCAATGCCTTTATATCTTTTTCTTGCCTAAGTGTTCAAGCAAATACTTCAAACACAATGTTAAATAAGAGCAGTGACAGTGGCATCCTTGTCTTGTTCTAGATAATAGAGGGAAGACCTTTAGCATTTCACCATTTAATATGATAATAGCTTTGGGGTTTTCATACATACCTTTATCATGCTGAGGAAGATTCCTTCCAATCCTATCTTTTGAAGTGTTTTTATCAAGAAAGGGTGCTGTATTTTGTCAAATGCTTATTTTGTATCAATAGAGATGATCATATAATTTATTTTTTCTTTCAATATGTTAATGTAGTGTTATACATCGATTGATTTTCTTATTTTGGACCATCCTTACATACCAGGGATGAAACCCATTTAATCATGGAGTATAATTCATTTGATGTGTTGTTTAATATGATTAGCAATTATTTTGTTGAGGATTTTAACATCCTGGTTCATTAGAGAGATTTGTCTGCAGTTTTCCTTTCCTGTGGTATATTTCTGTGGTTTTGTTATTAGGGTGATGTTGGCATCATAGAATGAGTTTAGCAATGTTCCCTAAACTTCTATTTGTTGGAAGAGTTTAAGCAGGATTCATGTTAGTTCTTTGGAGAATGATTAGTAGAATTCACCTATGAAGCCATCTGCTACTGGATTCTTCTTAACTGGTAGGTTTTTGATGATTAATTCAATCTTGTTATTTTGATTGGTCTGTTGAGTTCATCAATTTTTTCTTTCATCAATGTAGTCCATTTGTGTGTTTCTACATGCTTTATATGTAAAGTTTAATTAGTTTTAAACCTTAAACCCAAAGGTCAAGCAACAAAAGAAAAAATAGATAAATGGGACCTCCTCAAAATTAAACACTTTTGCACCACCATGGACATTATCAAAATGTGAAAGTACAGCTAATTCAATGGGAGAAAATATTTGGCAATAATATATCCGATAAGGGTTTAATATCCATTATATATAAAGAGATCATATAAGTCAATAATAAAAACACAAACTAACTGATGGAAAATGGGCAAAATACTTGAAAAGACAATTCTCTAAAGAAGAAATACAAATGGTGAAGAAACAATGAAACAATGTACAATATCACTAGCAAATAGGGAAATGCAAATCAAAACTACAATGAGATATCATTTCACACCTATTAGACTGGTTACTTCTAAAATGTCAGAAAACTGTGAATGTTGGAGAGGATGTGGATAGATAAAACACTTATTCACGGTTGGTGAGAGCCACTGAGTGTACACTTTGGATAGAATGTACAAGGCATGGTACTGTATAACACAGTGAACAATGTGGTGAAAGATGGACTTTGATTACCAGTTCAAATATGAGTATGGTCTTTCATGATCTACAACTAATAGACAATAATACATAATGTTAATAATAGGGGGTGTATGGAAAAAATATATTAAGTGTACACTATGGACCATAGTTTGTGGTAATGGTCTGAGGATATTTTTTCATAATCTGTAACAAATGTTCCACAACAATTTAAGGTGTTGGTGAAGGGATGATTTATAAGAATTCTGCATATTATGCATGATTTTGTTAGCTCACAACTTCTCTAATAGAAAAGTAATTAATATTTCCACATAGATATTCTTAATCTTTAGTTGTTGGTATATTTAATGTAATTATGAATACAGTCAAATTTAAACCTACCATATTCCCTTGGGAATTTTACATATTTTACAAATATTTTCAAATATGTTTGCCCATTTTATGAGGTTGTTTTCTTTTTTATTTTTGAGTGTTAAATATTCTTTATAATTCTATACAGAAGTCCTTTGTTAGATTTATGTTTTGCAAATCTTTTATTCAAGAATGTTTTTTCTCTTACTTTTCTTAAAAGTATCTCTTTTTATTTCAATATTGCATAGCCTGGGTTTCTGTAGCTTAATAATAATTCTTGACATCAGGTGTTGTGTGCCTTCCAACTTGTTTTTAATTCTCAAAAAAATGTTTAGCTGTTTACAAATTTTGCTTTTCCATACAGAGGTTACAGTCAACATATCAATTTGAACAAGAAAAGAGTACAGAGTTGTTCAGGAGATTGCATTATGTACATTATTGCAAATTTTCTGGTAAAAAATTTCCTCCATTCCTGAAATTTTCCTGAGACAAACAATTTCAAAATTACAGTTCAGTCATTAGTATAAACTTAACACAAACTAAGGACAAATATTTTACAACTCTTAAAATAAATCCAAAAGAAAAGCCATAATATCAAGACTATGACAATATATGTCCAAAATGTTGGAAGGAATTATCAAGGAAAAAACCTTGTTAAATTTAATTTCTATATGACAAAATATATAATGGAAAAAGAAGCCAAAATAAAGACATTCCAAAAAAAAAATGGAGAGAACTTTTCAGAGCTACAGGACAGCATGAAATATAATAGACAGCCTTACAGCATTAGTTGAAAACTCCTTTTATTATGTCAGAAGTGGAAATGTCTCAGACACTATGATTATCTGCCTGGGAACATATTGAATCACCTGAAATCTTAATCAAAGCAATGAGAAGATTTGCAAAGATAGTGAGTTGGATATTAATATGTTGAACTAAACAGCACATTTAAGAGGAACAGACATTTAGAAGAAATAATACAAGAAAAGATTCATTTATAAAATAATAAGATACCATGAAGTTGTCAGAAATACATTTATGCTAAAAGACTAAAATGGTAAGCTAATCTTGGAGTACAAAAAGAATATTATTGAGAAATTGTAGGTTCTCCTCTTGGGAAAAAAAAAGCCTTATTGTCTTAATGATATCAATTCACCCTAATTAATTGATATATGTCATATGATTCTCAATTAAAATATAAGTTCTGGAGGAAAACATGGTGAAAACTTTGAGACACTGCCTAAGGGGATTTTTCTGACTCAGGTTTAAAATATAAAAGAAAAAAATAAATGAAAAATTACACAACTAAATTAAAATAATTTTTCAAGAAAACATAAAGAATTAAAAACTGACAATTGGGCAAAATATTTGAAACTCAGATTAACCAACAGTTGATGCTTCTTATAAAAATATTAATATCAAGAAGAAAAAGTACAATAACAAAATAGAAAATGAAAAAAGCATGTGAAAAAAATGTATTTTTACACATATCAAATACAAATAACTCTGACTCTTAAATTTATATGTTAAATACCTTATTTATTCTTAATGAAAATATTAATTAAAAACATCCAAACATTTCTCACCTATCAGACAGGCAAAATCCAACATTTTGAAAATTGTCTGTCTTAATAAACATTTTGAAAATTGTCTGTCTTAATAAACTGCATAGTAAATGCCATTGTTTCATGATTTTTGGACATTAAACATCACTGTTGGAGGTAAAAATTTTACAGTTCCTATTGAGGACAATTTTTCAATATGTATTAAATTAATTAATGCATTTTTTCTTGTACTAAAAATTAAATATTTGAAATTAATCATATGGACACAAACTCACATATGCAAACACATACACATACATACACATTCATTTTTAAAATATGTATACAAACTTATTTGTCACAGTCCTGCTTGAAATTTCAAGAACTAGAAATATTCATAGTGTCCAATATTGAGGGCTTTTAAAAGAATGAAAATTCAAAATATTTAATGAAAAATAAATGCTCATTTTAGCCTCATATCAAATATACTTTGAAATATATATACCCCATTTATTTCTGAATATTTACCTTTATATGGTGTTGAATTTGAAACATGTGACAGAGTTCAATTTTAGTATAAAATGAAATTATATGAATTAAATCATATGGCATTATAATCATATAGGATATATGAAATTGTGTTGAACAAATTTTGAGTGAAATATACCTGGGGATTGGAAGAATGTGAATCATAGAGCTTTGAGTTTTTCAGTGAGGCCATGGAAACTTCATTAAGGAAGATATGCATGAGGGGAGATCCTGCAGGACAAGTACACAACCAGATTTTTAGGGTGGGGAGAGTATATCTACTGGAATGAGCAGCATATCCAAAAATTTTCTTAGGAAGGAGCATGGCAAGTATATGTTGATAAGACAAATAGATTGGGTTTAATGCTGACAATGGTAGGGAGCATGGAAATAAGAGAAATAATGCAGAGTCCCTAGGTCTCTAGGTCAGGATCAGCAGTTTAGTTTATATTGTTAAACAATGCAAAGGTGTTGATCAGTTTTAAGAAGGAAGGAAACTAAATATACTTAATGTTAGAGCAGGTTCTTTCTGGTTGGACCATGGAATTTGGTTTGCAAGATGATATAAGGAGAAGTGGACAGACCCATAAGGAGATTACTGTGGCATCCAAAATACATATATGCATAGCTCAGATTCCAGTGTGGGTCTTGGAGATGGAACCAGGATGATGTAATCCAAAAGAATTTGGTAGCAGAAATAAGCAATGATTAGCGATTGATTAGCTATGAACAATGATGGAGTGAGATAACAAGGAGGATTCTAAGGTGTTGATTTTCCCAACTCAAATGGGTACGAGCCCATTACATAAGATGGTGTTATTATTAACTTTTACTTGGTGGTAAAATAAACCTGAGTTTAATTTTATACATGCTAACTTCCACAGCTAAATCCTGTATTCACAAGAAAATAATCAGTGAAACCGACAGATATTTTGCAAAGAAATTCAGTACAGCAGCATTTTAAAGGAGCATACGTGAATATAAACTTAATATTCAAAATATAAATAACTGTTATTTTATCAAATTTATAACACAGAATAACAAACAGCCAAACAAATCATATTGTTAAAAATAAATTATTAACATGGGAACTTACTTAAATACTTATGAAAAGTAAATTTTAAAAAGTAAATATATACATGCATATTCAACCCAACTGGTAAAAATGCACATCCCAACCTATTGTCAAGATTTAAGAAACAGTCAGTAAAAAATATTTTCTTCTCTTGGTAGTATTGCTTGTTTTTGGCTTTCAGAATTGTCTTCAAATAATATTTCCTTTTATAACCAAAATAAAATAAAATATATACTTTTTCTCTTGCTTTGACTCATCTTCTCCTGAAGTTTCCATTTTGTTTTGTACTATTATTTTATGAACATGTGATTTTATTTTATTTTATTCATTCCAAAACTCAGAATCATCAGTTTTAATGCTTACATCCTAAAGAAAATGTGATAACTAGTTGTATCGCCAAATTACCTATTTCCAGTGAAAATACCATTATTGCATTTACTGCATTTTTAAAAGTTCTAAGAATTCACAAAATAAAATATCAGGATGAAATGAATGGATGAGGCAACCAAACTTCTTTTGTAAGTTTTTAAACTGGAATTGATTTTGTGATCCTTAACCTCTGAGTTTTATGTAGGTTGCCCACCCACAGGTCTTGTTTTGCCTTAGTAAAAGCAGGAAATATAGTATTTTAGAGAATTGAAGGAGGCAAAGAGAAAAATGAATTCAATATGAATATATTAACATATATTATCCCAAGGATTCACATGTTGGAAAGATTACCATTAACAAATTAAGGAAGTCTCCCTACAGTTCGAACTACATGCAGAATTTGCTGTTCTCTGATTCAGAATATTTCACTGTTATTTTGTTAGTTTGTATATAGTTTGTATATATTTTGTTAGTTTGATATTCTGATGGAAATAGAAAGTTTAAGAAAGATGTATGGCATAAATTTCATATTTATAAGTAGAGGTAAAGTCAAAACAGTATTCATGAATTTGTAACTCTTTTAAAATGAAAACTTACTAGGCAATCAAAAGATACTTACTATAATTTTAATATATACTTATTGTCATAGGCAAAAATTTAATATGAGAAAATTTTCAAACATTTGCATATGCCACAGGCTCTTGGTTTCATTTTAATCTTTTATCATTAAAATTGAATTATTTAGGGAGTGGATGTGGCTCAATCAGTTGAGCTCCTTCCTCCCACATAGGAGGTCCTCTGTTCAATTCCCAGCGCCTCCTGAAAAACAAAAATGAACAACAAACAAAACAAATTAAAAAGATACAAACCATTATATATTTTGTCATAACTTACAAAATTTGTGTGACAAAGTGTAAAGTATAATGTAAACTATAATCCACACTTAGTGGCAATGCTCCAAAATGTGTTCATCAATTTTAACAAATGTACCACACTAACGAAGGATTTTGTTAATGAGGGAAAGTGTGGGAGGGGTAGGAAGTTGGGCAAATGGGAATCCATTATATTTTTTATGTAATATTTACGTAATCTAAGGCAATTAAAAAATTTTAAAGTATTAAAAATATAGATAATATATCAAATAGTATATCCAAAAAATTAAATAAAAAATAAAAAACAAGTCAGGGAAGCCGAGTGGCTCAGTGGTCGAGAGCGGCTTCCCACATGCGAGGTGCCAGACTCAATCCCTGGCCCCCAGTGCCGCAAACAAACTAACAAACAAAAGTTGATTGTTTAAAGTCTTGGTAGCTTAAAATAGTGCTTCTTAAAATTTAATGACTGTACCAATTACCTGGGGATCTGGTTAAAAAGAGATAGATTGTCACTCATGAGAGTGAAGCTGTGGCCTGAAATTGTGTGTTTCTCAAAGGCTCCTAGATGGCCCTAATGTTGCTGGTCCACAGATGACATTTTGAATAGGGAGTGTTTGGGGCCAATTCAATGAAGGACATTCATTTTTAAAAGATGGATTGTCAATCTTTCTTCCAGCACCCTTACTTTCCCTAGAGCTCCTAAACTGTACTAAAATGCACTGAAAATTATAAAGCTTTTTTATTCACATAGGAACAAGATACATAATAATGGCAATTAATTACATTTTTATACTCTAAATTCAAATAATATCTGCTAAATCAATTGGCTGCATGGAAATCTAAGGGTTTATAGTGGTTTTGCCGTGTTAGATATCCCATCTTGTACTCTGTTTTTCTTAGTTTTGCTTTATTTCCCTCTTATTAATCATGGGCCCATTTATTCATGGCTTTTTATTATAAAAAAAACCTGATTATCTGATATTTTTGTCTATTCTTATATGTATATGGTTATGGGCATAATGAAATAGAGAATGCCAAGGATTAGTGCACAGCTAAATAATTTCTGCTTATTGCTTAGTGAGTACATTTTTGAGTTCCAAAGAGTTTTTATTAGCCCATCTGCCAGATTGAAGAGCACAGCTCCCTTTATCAAAAACTATTTCTTTTTATGGATCATGGATGATGCTAATGCATTTATTATGCAAATATTCATCTGACACATTATATGATAGTAAACTAGATTATTTTCTGACTGTGAAAGCCTTCTGGAAAGGGAACTTGTGATATTTCTCTTTTTATCTCTATGGCATTGCACTATGGTATCATTAAACAAAATAAGTATAAAATAACTATTTGAAAGTAATTCAAACTGAAAACTAAACTTCAGAGAGATATGCATATTATATGGTTATCAATTTCATAATATAATAATTTTCAATACTTACTATTTTCAAACGTAGTTCAGAAACCCACTCTACATTGCTCCATTTAATGGTTCTCTGAAAACCCCTGTGTGTGCCAAGCCACAAGCACTCCTTTTCATGTTAGAACTTTCCTTCACATCCTTGTTTCTCAAGGTGTACTCAGTAGACCCCATGGAGAAAAATAAGCAGAACTGGGTTATACAACCTAAAAGAGAGATGGTGACCACCTGTGAAGGCATGTAGCCAACAGTTTAGGCACTATAGCCACGGTGAACCAGATTTCTAAGGACAAATTCCTTAAGAAATATTGGTGTCTGGAATGTGGAATCCATGAGAACATTGTAAATGATGAAGACATTCTCTGTGAGGGGTAGCAGGTATACAATGAGAAACATCACAAATAATGTGAGCTTCAGTTGGAGAGCACCAGAAAATCAAAGAAAAATGAGCCCCTTCACTGTTGTTTGGTTTGTTACACCCATATTTCGTCTTCTCTGATATGGATTGAATCAATAAAGGCCAGAAAGGTGATAGATTAGCAAGAACAATAATTGGATATTGTCATATTCATTTTTTAATGATGATAATGAAACTCTAACAATAATAGAAAATATTCCTTGAGAAAAAAATGGCATCATTCCAAACATTGGTTTCTCTCATTTGATTTTCAAAATGAATTTCCAAGGTAAATATTCCCAATAATCCACATTTCACAGATGAAGAAACTGAGGGCATAAGTAGCTTTCCCACAGTTACGATACTCAAGTGGTGGGACTAACTTTGTAACTAGCAGCTGATTTTAAAAAGCACAATCTACACTAAAACCTGCAGTGTAGTTACATGGAAGAACATGGCATTGTTCCATCATTGAAGCATGATGAGAAAATCAACAGCATAAAGCAGGCCAGAGGCCAGGAAACAGGCCTCCTGGACTGGGGCTCCTCAGCCATGTGAGGAACTCCACTGAGACAAAGCAATACATATACTTTTAACTATATGACCCATGATCTCTGTCACCAATTGATGATGGGACAATGTCATATTCTTCCACATAACAACATTACATGTATTAGGGGTTGGGGAGACCAATACATGGATTAAACTCTATTAATCATGGACCCATTTATTCATGGTTTTCAGGAAAAAAACAATGAATAAGATTCAAAATATACATTAAAGAGTTTTTGGTTTTAAAAATTCTGTTAAATTACCTAATCTTCTACTTGTTTGCTTTAAGAATCATCATGCCCAAACATATTCCCACAGTAGTTAGGAATAGTCAAGCAAATGAATTTAAGAAGAGTTAGAAATCTTTTGAGGAATAGCAGATTATCAATAGACATGTTAGAATACGTGTTCTTTAGTGCCAGAATATTCAGATGATAAGTATAAAGTAAATTATTTTCATAGTATTCATAAAAATATTATAAATATAAAATATCTTTATTTTACTTTTGTTTATCAAGTCTCTGAAATAAAGTCACACACTTGAGAACTGCTATATCATGAAAAAAATAGACAGCTGAACTTAATATGAAGTCATTTGAGTTCATGTCTACATTATATTGTTTTAATCATTTATGGAAGTTTTAAATCATAAAATCCTATTGAAAAACTATAGGCTTTAAACCACATATTAAGTCTCTCTATGGCGTACTGTTGATACAATATATAAGATTTTAAGATATATATAAATAATGGAAATTATGAATTAGAACTATTTAAAATGTCAAGTAATATTTGTGTGGTTAGGGTATACATTTTCTTGTATTTCTACAACAAGCTATTTATATTAATCCCCTAAAATATGCTAAGGGTTCTGTCATATTTGTTGGGGTAAGAAAAATAAAATTGTAATATTTACCAGTTATACAACTGTTCAAATATATTTTGGTTAGCAATATACCTATATTCTATAATTTACATAAACTGCTTGGAAGAAAGGGCTTGAAATTTTTCTTTCTTTTTCATTATTTTGATTCTCTGATTCTTAAAGAGAAACATTAAAATTTTTATTATTTATGTAACACCAAGGATCTAAGGAGTTCCTTACTCTTCTTAGGAAAATTGTTGGTTAATTTTCTCCCAGGTACCAAGGCAAAAAAGTTAAATTAAGTATTTGAAAAGAATATACGTAGAGCTTTGATAACAGAATCAAGCGAACATAATTCAACTTGACAATCCCTTTCCTTTTCCTAGGACATATCGTGTTTACTTAATTCTACCTGTAACAAATTAGGATTACAGACACTTCATATCTATACTAATTTAGGTGTGATTGGAGGGTAGAAAAATTAATTATAACTCAATTAATATTTTTACAAACATAAAAATAGCACAACTGTGAAATCAAGAAATTTACACATAGCTTTTTATTTATTTTGTGGTTTTAATTTTCTCTTACGTGCTAAATGAATGCTTGAGAAAGTGTATTGTCTCCGCTTATTTAGGAAATACCTAAAGTCATTTTAAAAAGTGCAGTTAATTGACCTACATCACCATTAATTTCAAGACATGTGCAGAACAACATGGATATTTCCACAGGTATATTCATGGTCTGTATTTATTTTTTGGCTATTTCTTCTGGAAAGGAATATTATTTAAATTTTCTTGTAAGTACTTCCTGTCAATAAGGCTAAATATTGGAGCCCATACAGCTTTTGATTGGAGCAGAGGGAAATAAACTAAAATATCTCCTCACTGCTCGTAGCTGGGGTTCCATTAGTCTTGACCCTCTATCATAGGCTGTCGCAAGGCATCTATGCTGTAAATGTCACATACTCTGTTTTGTTTTTTTTTCAGATGCCTTTTCTTCCTTGTTATCAAGGTGCTGGGTAAACCATGCCCTGAGATCCCCTTTGTGAGAACTATATTCTATCTTAGGGCTTCACATAGGCTTCCTGAGGGATTTCTTTTGGTTTGGGTCATGATGGTCTTCCCCTGGGAGTAAAGAAAAAGCAAAGAAACTACAGGAGATTTTAGCAATGTCTCCACAGGTACTGAAGGAAGAGCCTCCTAAATGGCTTCATTGGCTACCATTGTCAACAATATTCATGCTTCAAAAGATGATTGCAG
>JAQZBX010098320.1:0-11595 GCA_029593785.1 Cabassous unicinctus | reverse complement strand
AGAATTTTACAATTGCTGTTTTCCCCATACGCCATGATATGCACTGAGTTCTCTATGAACTGATTTTCATGTCTCAACATTATTTTTTTTAAACCCTCAAAGAAATTTGTGAGATAGGGGCCATGGAAAGTGTCCAAGGAAAGCTGGAATATAGATTTTTAAAAAATATATTAAAAAGTTAATGAAGGGGAAGCTATAGAAAACAAATTCAGGAAGAAATCTTTGACCAGGTGATCAGAATGTTGGTTACAAGAAAATGGATCATGGTGATGGTAGCACAACCTTGGGAACGTAATTGACAGCACTGAATTATATATTTAATGTGGTTAAAGGGGAAATGCATGTTACTAGAAAAAATAAAAATAAAAAAAACTTACGACTGTACAACACAACAGAGAACCTTAATGTAAACCATGGACTACAGTTAATAGTACAATTATAATATTCTTTCATCACTTGTAACACATGTACCACACTAATGCAAGCTGTTAATAATAGGGGAGGTATATGGGAACTCTGTATTTTTTGCATGATTTTTTCTGTACATCTACAACTTCTCTAATAAGGAAAAAAAGAAAATGTTAGGGTGAGATTTAATAAATTGTGTTGTCAAAAAAAAAATGGGTTGTGATGGATAGGTCAGGGTGGGGCAACATCACACAGGACAGTCGGGTTGGGGACATTTGGATTGAGACCTGCCACTGTTTCCCAGCTGTGGTCTTTGCCAAAGATAGCCCCCAGCTCTTGGCTCTGACAGCGTCCCAGTGATGGGTGGAGCGCCCGACTCACTCCATCTCTCAGGACCCTCCAGCTCGGCCGACAGCCCGTTTCCCATCCTGCCTTCCATACACCCCGTGCCCGAGCAGAACCAAGTTGCTCACTGTTCTTTATATCTGCCGAAGCCTGCCCTCCTGGGACCTGCACATCCCGAGACAGGAGGCTTGCAGCCATCGGCTAGTCCGCAGCAGCGGCCCGCCCGTCCCTCTGCCTGGCCTGCCCTTTCCTTGCCTTCTCCCATGTATTCAACTCCTGCCCATCCTTTAAGACTCAGGTCAGAGCCACCTCCTCTGGGCAGCCTTCCCTAGGGCCCCACATTGGGGCACGGCCTTTCTCTCCCACAGCTCCACCCCTCTCAGTGCTTTGTAGGATGGGTCTGGGCACACGCATTTTGTCTTCCTGAGGCCACTGAGAGCTCCAGGATTCATGTCTGGATAAAGTAGAAATTAGCCAACCTCCCCAAACTTTCAGTTCAAAACAGAGCAGAAGGCACTGGGCTTTTTTGAGACTCAATTTCCTCACCCATAAAATGGGATAAAAACCTCTTTCCCACTGAAGGTTGAAGTTGAATTGGATTTTCAGTTGGGTCTCACTTATTTGCTCAGATGGAGGTTCATTTCCAGCCCATAGTTCCGAGTAACCGGCTCTTGTGGATGTCTTGCCTCTGGACTCTTGATTGGGTCCACATCAGTAAAACCAAAGTTTGAGCACATACCTCCTATATATGAATATTTATATTCATAAATTTATATCAATATAAATATATTTATAGAAATATACATTTATATTTAAATTCTATGCGTTGAACAGCATATAAATGTTTTACTTATATTATAAAAAATATGGAAGTTGAAAGGATGGGTGAAGGCACTGAGGATAGAGGGGTTTGTGGGGTCCCCTGAGAAGGGGTCTGCTGCAGCTCAGTTCCCAGCCGGAACATACTTGGGGGTTGGTCAAGGCCTCAGCCACCCGCGCTGGTCTGGCCCGTTCCAGGCCTTCACCGGACGCTCTTGGAGAAGTGTCTGACTCCAGCTGCCTTCCCAGGAGGCCCGCCCTCCACCTTCTCTGCTGACGAGGCCCTGGGCCCTGTCCTCCCCCCAGGCTGAAGCGGTCCCGGCTGAAGGTGAGGTTCTGCACCAACGAGTCCCAGAAGTCCCGCGGGGAGCTGGTGGGGCTGCTGCGGCGGCTTGGCTTCGACATCTCCGAGGATGAGGTGACCGCCCCCGCGCCGGCCACCTGCCAGATCCTGAGGGAGCGAGGCCTGCGGCCACACCTGCTCGTCCAAGACGGTAGGCTCCAGCCCTGGGACCTCGCGGAGGTGCAGGCGCCCCTTCTCTGGGGTGGGGACTTCCCCTCTCACTGGACAGACACGCGTGGGCCTGTGGGGCAGAAAAACCCAGGGGCCTTGGCCGGGTGGCTGGGTGCCTGTTCAGACCCCGCCGCCACCCTTGGCAGCTTTCCACCAGCAGATACAGTAGAGACAAAAGCCTGACCAGGCTGTCCTGGACCTAAGATGGGACCAAGGGGGCAGAGAATTGCCAAGGGGAACAATTCTAGCTCCTGTGGCAAGAAACTTAGAGAACGAGAGAAAGAGAACGAGAGAAACAGGCAGGGGGGGAGAGCAAGGAGCTGGACCGAGGCCCGAGCTTTCTAAAGCCTGCCACGTGTAGCCTTGGATCGTGTTTGTGGAAAACCATTCCAGATCTCTGGTGCAGCTTGTAAATGTAGGAGCCAAGTTTGCATCCTTGATTTTAGTCTGAGTGCAAGAAGAGAGCCTCTTTGACTCTCTGTAGAGTGTTTTTCTGGAACCAAGCAGAGTGAGCAGTATTATCTAGTGCCTTCTGAATTATTCAAAGAGTAGACATTAGGAACCCTTCGAGTCCAGGACACTTCCTCTGTCGTCCTACTGAGCCTTCCTCCTTCTGTCCCCTGCACTTGAAATGTCTATTTTTACAAACTGCCAGCAGAGGCAAACAGGCTCCCACCCGGCTCCCACCACAGGCAGGAGTGGGGGCTGTCGCAGGGGAGGGGGCTCCCTGGGAGGCACAAGCGTGAATTCAGGGCCCTGGCACCAATTTTGGGCGATAGGCCCAGCCTTTAGAAATCGTGTTTCTCAAAATACTTCCTCAGTGTCCCAGCATTCCCGCCAGAGTCCTTAGGACATAGTCCTAAAAGAAGGAGAAAGACTTCAGAAAGGAAATCCCCAGGCGGGAAGGGGAGGGTCCTCGAAGGTAGCTTGAATCTGCATGAATCTTTGATGCAGACCAGCGTCATTTACAAGCTGCTCTGCGTTTTTAATAGCTGTACCAGTGTTTTCAGACTTCACGTTTTTCCCAGTAAAAAATAATTGATCCAATAATTGATGGATTTTCCCCCAAAGTTTTTATTATGAAAATTTCCAAGCATACAGCAAAGTTGAAAGAATTTTACTTGGAATATTTTTATGTGTCACCTAGATCTAACCAAAGACCTTTTTCTCTCTTTTCTTTATGATGTGTCTATCTGTCCCTCCATCCATCTTGTATTTTTTTTAAACAAATCCATTTTATTGGTACATATTAATAAAGCATAAAGTGCACCCAAAGTGTATAATCATTGGTATTTGATATAATCACATAGTTGTAGAATTCATCACTTCAATCATTATTATTGCGTTTTCATTATTTCAATAATAATAATAAAAACAGACAAACAAACAAGAAAATTCCTCACCTCTCAATCTCTCTCTGTTTCCTCTGCTGTGCATAGCTGCTATTTCTGGCTATCCTTACACAATTATATATTTATTCAGCAGTTTTATTAAGATATATTCACACACCATACGATCTATCCAAAGTATATAGTCAGTGGCTTTTAGTATAATCACAATGTTGTGCATTCATCACATCTTGTATTTTGATGCATTTCAAAGTAAATCACATATGGGTACACGTCCTCTAAACACCTTAGCAGAGCATTAGCTTAAGTTCAATATTTGTTTAGTTTCTTTCTTTTGCTGTAGAATTTACATACCATGAGATGCACACATCTTAAGTGTACTGTCGCTGAGTTTTGGCTAATGCACACACCCAGGTATCCCCAAACCTTCTCATGATCCAGAACATCATCATCATCCCAGAAGTTCCCTCGGGCCCCTCCCAGGCAGTCCCTACCCCGTTCTCTTAGAGGCAACCGCTATTTTGACTTTTTCCATTGTTCCTGTCTCAGATTTCATATCAGTAGGCTCCTACACTATCTAGTCTCTGGTGTGAGGCTTCTTGTACCCTTGTTTCTGAGACTCGTCCCTGTCATAGCACCTAACAGTAGTTTGTCCCTTTGTGTTGCCAAGGAGTATTCCGTGGCATGGCTACACTGCCATTCCCTTGTTGATGGACATGTGGGTTGTTTCCGGTTTTAGGTTATTCTGAATACAGCTCCTTGGAACTCTCCTGACCAATTCTTCTGGGTAAATGCCGAGGAGTGGAATTGCTGGGTCACAAGGCAGGTGTCTGTGCAGATTTTTAAGGAAGTGCCAGACCTTTCCCCAGAGTTTGTGTGTCATTTGCACCCCCCCTCCACATCCTCGCCAGTACTCGGTGTTGTCAGTCCTTTATCCAGCCCCTCTGGTGGGTGTCAAGTGGTATTTCACTGTGGTTTCTTCGTTTTTTCTAATCCGGAAAGGTCCACATGTTATACCAAGAAAGGTGAGAGCCTGTTTCTTCCTAGGAACTGACGGTTCTATCCTTGCAACTTGCCCTGTTTTAATTTAAAGAGGGGTGGCAGATAAGGGAAAGGACAAAGAGACTTTCTGAGGGGGCTGGTGAATCTGGCCAGCGGGCTTGGGAGGTGCACCTGCTTCTCAGGACACGTGTGCCTGCTGCTGGTCTCCGGTGGATTTGGCTGGAATGTGACGATGCTTCTCGTACGTCGGGGCTTCAGTATCAACTCACTGCGGGTTGCTCACAGCCTTGTTCTTCCTATGGCTGAGAATCTGTGTCCTGCAGCCAAATTTCCCCTCATAGTCGCAAAGCTGTGGATTTCCTGGCTGTGGGACTGAACTGAAGGAGCTCCTGGGGCTGAGCCAGCTTTGGGGTGGGGGTTCGAGTAGGGAGCCGTTTCTTTCCCAACAAACCCACTGACTGCAGATGCAGGAAGTCCTCCATCTGTAAAAAGGGAATGACACCCCTTCCTTGCCCACTTCCCATGGCAGCTGTGAGGGTCAGAAATAGATAGTGCATCTGAGAAAGGGGCTGAGAGCTGGAGGGCAGGACAGCCGTGACGGACAGAAGGCATCCCATGTGGGAGATGGACAGAAGTGTGTCTCCCCAGGGCTTGATGGCACGCTCTCTCTCTTTCCAGGGATCTGCACCGAATTCGATCAGATCGACATGTCCAACCCCAACTGTGTTGTAATCGCAGATGCAGGAGAAGGCTTTTCCTATCAGAACATGAATAAAGCTTTCCAGGTGCTCATGGAGCTGGAAAACCCTGTGCTCATATCACTGGGAAAAGGGTAAGTTGGCCCCAGGGAGAGCTGTTTTGGCTGCTTTGGACGATGCTTTGTAGTTCTCTGACTTTTGAAATCGAGTGGGAAAGGTGGGCACGAGGTGGGCACGATGTGGGCAGTGTGTCTTTCTTTCCCCTCCCTCCTTCCTGGTCTCTTTCTTTTTCTCTTTATTTCTTCTTCTCTTTCTTTAATATATGTTTTTTTAATAAGGGAATTTTATTTATGGTTCCATTCTTTTTTTTTTTTTTCCCCTAGGAGGTACCAGGGATTCAACCCAGGACCTTGTACTTGGGAAGCATGTGCTCAACCACTGAGCTACACCTGCTCCCCTAATACCTTTTTTATGAAATAAGAGTCCTCTGTCCTTAGATGCTTGCTGATGAAGCTTTTGCATGGCCCCTAGGCTAGGAGAAGCTGGGTATATATGTCTGGGGGGTGGGGGCATTGCAGAGGGAGACCCCTTGGAGATCCCAGAGGCTATGTGTTGACTGAATTAGAGCAAAGAAGGAGGAGGTGCATTTGTACAGATTGAGAGGGCATTTCTTAGCCTACGTGGATCCTGTGGCACGAGGCGATGAAGGATTGTCCCAAGGGACTGAGCAGTGAGGTGGCACCTTGAAGGTGGGTGGGGAGCCTTCGTCTGGGCGCTGGCGGCGCTGGCTGCAGAGCACACCTCTGTAAAGTTGGTGGTTTTGTGACAATGCCTTTGTCCAAGCCTTTAGCACATGTCCACCCTGTCTCTGTCTCTCTCTCTCTCTTTTAAAAAGAAACAGCATTGTTTTTTTTCTTAATATATTTTTGGCTACCAAGACAGGATATGTTCATTGAAGAAAATTTAGAAAGTACAGATGAGCCCAAAAAGAAGAAAACAAAACTTATTTTCAGCCCCACTGCTCAGTGAAATGGCTGTTGATGTTTTGGCGTGTGTCCTTCCAAATGGTTTCCTGTGGCAGAGAGATCATTACAATGCAAGCATTCACCACACTGACATCGAATTTGCCCTGGTTTTGTAACCTGTTTTTTTTTTTTTTATTGTTCATCAAATAATACATCATGAATGACTTTCCATGCAATATATAGACATTTTTGGGGCATGATTATCCATTGTGTAGATATCCTATAATTTTTCCGTCATGCCCTGCTAGTGAATATTTAGGTTCCTTCTGATTTTCTGCTGGAGTTAGGCTGTGACTGAGCATCTTGGTGCATTTCCATTGATGTCCTAGGAGTCGATTATTGGCTGAGCATTTTTGAGGTTCTTGATACAGGTTGCCAAGTTGCTTTCCAGAAAGCTATGCCAATTTATTCTCTCATCAACAGAAGTGGCCCTAGGCTCTTCAAGTTTCAGGGATGCTTTGGAGTTCCTATCCCAGTGCCTCGTGCAGTGCAGGGATGCTTGGGCCAACTCTGAGGAAGCAGTTTTTCTGGCTTAGATGATTCTGGAGACTGGGCGCTCACTGCCTTCACCTGCTGAAAAGGGCCAGCGGTTTGAATAGCAAAGGACCACTGACTATGGCTAAGCACTTTGTATGTTCTCTATGTTGTTTAATCCTGACCACAACCGTCCGAGCTGGAGGCAGTATCGTTGTCATTTTACAGGTAGGGCCATTGAGGCCTAGAGAAGTGAAGGAAGCCATGGTCCCTGAGCTGGTAAGTGCAGGCAGGACCAGGAGCACAAGCTGGCCTAGCTGCCCCTGGCACCTGTGCTTGTCCTCTCTAGGATACGTTCTAGAGCAGAGGTTTGGCCCACACAAGATCTTAAATTCTTTTTGAGCCTGTGTTTACAAATTGGGAGACTTTACATAAAATACCCAGCTTTCTGGATTCCATTGGAGAATCAGAAGATCATAGACAGTACTAGTCCCAAATCCATGCATGCACGGCAGCTTCCGTTAGCTCCAGTTTACCACAGACCCCGCCACTCCGTATTGCCCCCTCTTCAGGCTTCAGAGTCAGTTGCCAGTAATCTCGTCCTGCGTGTTCTTTTATTCTCAGTAGAAAAATATTTCTCTGAAGCTATGTCTCTAATGAATGAAAGATGTTTCAAGAGAGAAAAGAGAGGATATATTTCCTTTAGGAACTAAAAATGTTCTGATGTGCTTATCATACGAGTGAAATGTGTTGCTTTCTAAACTTGGGTCACTGCTGCTTACCTCACTTACATCCTGGGCTTGGCATTTGGATTAGCAACCCCTCACCAGAGAATGAGTCTAAGAATCTGTTAGAATGCAGTTATGCTAAAGTTTTCTTTAAAGCTATGATCTCATAATTATCAAACATTTTTATTCTAGATTAAGGGTGATAGTTAAAATAAGTATGTTGTTGAAAAAAAAAAATGGAACCAGTTGCTTTCAGCTTTGTAATAGTGCAACAGATTCAATGGTAGGTTGGGGAGTGGGTGTAGCTCAGTGGTTGAGCGCCTGTTTCCCATGTATGAGATTCTGGGTTCAATCCTCAGTACCTCCTTAAAAAAAATCCAGTAGTAGGCAAGGGTTTGTTTTAAAACTAAGAATGTAGTGGGCTCTCTGATTGCCGGGTGTTCTGACTTTGCCCTTTGGGTGCTTAAAAACCAGAGGAAGGAACAGACAGCTTTAGGGTCTCAGCTTCTTGGGATGGCTGTGAAGAGAACGTGCCGGGAGCTGCTGTCCCTGGCCGAGAACGGTCGCGATGACGGAGCCGTCCCCGACAGTGAAGGCTGAGTGTTGAGCCGTGCCTGCTGGGGAGGCAAGAGCCAGCAGTGGAGGCACCGGGGCAGGATGTCCTCCTCCTGGAAATGGAGTGATTTACATTTGGCATCTGTTTGGACCTGAGAGGGGGAATTGGCTTTGTAATTTCTTCTGTCATGCCTCCGTCAGAAAATTAAGCTGTTTACGCTACAGACTATGGAAGGTTAATGGTTCTTCTGGGAAAGGTCAAGTGGTCATTTTGTAGGGAGGCTGTGCTGAATAATCGGAAACGGCAGGAGAAGAAAGCATAAAATCACAGCTGACTGCCCCTCCCAGACATTTCCCCTTTTTTGCAGCATCCACCGTTTCTTCTTTGTGATGGAACATGCAGGTTCCAACCAGGGGCCCTGTCAGCTTTATTTTTCCAATAACAAAAGATAAATATAGCAAATCTCTTGTGTTTTGGGAATAAAAAAATATTGACCTAATGACTTGCATTTAGTTTATCTGTAAAACTATTTCCAGCTAACAGTTGGCCTCAAAATGCCTTTTTGTGTTCCCGAATGAATACGAAATAAAGAAAAATTTCTGGGCAGATTCAGTTCAAAATGAAAAATATTAAATATTTGTGGCCGTCAATTCTCCTTTCAGAATCTAAAGACTAGAGCAACAAAACCAAGAGTTTGACTGTGTGTTTCTTTTAAGGTGCATGTTCAGGGTTTTTTTCACCCTCCAGGAACAAATTTAAACCTAAGAAAACCCAGGTTTCTTTTACTTTAGAAGAAGGGCTTGGGGGACTGCGAGAGGAGCAGAAGCTGTGCCCTGGGGTCACCTTGGGAGGTTTTCCCAAATGAGATGGGCTTTCCCAGCGCCCCTGCCCCTCCCAGCTGAGGCCTGGGGGCTTGGGACCAGAAGCCCCAGAATCCTCAGCTCCAGGCGGAGTGGTGCCCGTTGCCGTGGCTTTGTTCTTTTCCCCTCTCTTTCTCTTTCTCTCTCTCTCTCTCTCTCTCTCTCTCTCTTTCCTTCCTCCCTCCCTCCTTCCCTCTCTCTCGCTTGCTCTTTCTCTGCAGTTGCTTCTGGGTAAGCATTTCCTATGCTGGGAGCATCCTGTCCTCACCTCCATCCCCTATGCCTGGATTACTTCCTTGGGGAGGCTCCCCTGAGCCCCCAGCCCCCCAGCCTGGGCTCTGTGCTGCTCCTTGGCCATCCCCCGTGCCCCGTCTCGCCCGCCACAGCAGTCACCTCGCGGGCGTCCAGGTGCAGCATGCCCATTTGTCTGTTCCCCGGGGCGAGGCCGTGGCCCCCTGAGCACCTGTGAAGGCCTTGCCCGAGCAGCGTCTGCCCCCTGGTCCTGGTGCTGCTGGTGGGCTGAGAGCCACCCCTCTTGGGCCTGGACCCTCTTGCTCCCCTCCCTTCTAGTTGGATAACCCCCTTACTCTTCATCTTTACTATTCCCTTCTCTGGAGGCCTCTCCTGTCTGGTGACAAAGTCAGTAGTAGGCAAGGGTTTGTTTTCAAATAAGCATTTAGTGGGGTACCTAGCCCACAGGGGTCCTGACTTAGGCTTTGGGTGCTCGCAAACCGGAGAAAGGACTGGACAGCTTTCGGGTCACAGCTTCTTGGGGTTCCCAACACGTCCCCTGCTCTCCCCCTGAACCCTAATGTCTCGGCACGGGGTTTCCCTTGTCATCGCCTGTGTCTCCCTGTTCTGTGTTTGTCTGTGGACTTCTCTGCTTCCTCACTAGGCTGGGGGCCTGGGGGCCTGGGCGGCAGATGGGGCCTGGGAGTGGCCCCGGGTCCTGCAGAGGACCAGCCGGCACTGCCCTCCATCACTCACCCCATGCTTCAGACCGTTTGTGCTTCGCTGCAGAAATCATCACACCAAAGCGGTTTGTTGTTGTAAATATGAGAAAAATAACAGGAAACTTTTAAATGCAATATATAAACGCAAAACATATGTTCTGGACACTGAATTTAAGAGCAATGAAATTAAGGCTCTCGAAGCTGATGCCTTTTTAAAGAGGGGCATGTCCAGGTCCCCACTCTGGCAGTATGGCACTTCTCTCTGGCTGCCGGGGACCTTGCTGGATGGCTGCTGTGTCCCAGCCTTAATGGGCCCTAGGATCCTGGCAGGTTTTTTTTTCACCCTCCAGGACTAAATTTAAACCTAAGAAAACCCAGATTTCTTTTACTTTAGAAGGGCTTGGGGAACTATGAGAGGAGCAGAAGCTGTGCCGTGTCGGGTTCACTCAGAGTCGGGAGTGAGGGCTTCCGTGACGGGATGCCCACAGCTTTCACAAATGGACTCGGACTCAGAGACTTGAGAGGGTGAAGTGGCAGGTGGCCAGCCCTTGGCAGGGCCCAGGCTTCGGCACAGGCCCTGCAGCCCAGCCGCGTCCAGCCCGGAAGCTTCTGAGAGGGGCCTGCAGAACGTGCCGGGGGTTAGGGAGCAGCATGTGCCCCCCACCCACCCTAAAGACCTGAGGTGGGGTGGACAGGGCCAGGCAGGGTCCCGGGGGTGGAGTGCAGATGAAGGGCTTACACTCCAGAGAGGCACGGGACCCCTTCCCACCTCACATGTTGGAGAGAAACCTGTGCTCCCTTGCACGTCCCCAGCTCACACCTTATTGCCGGTCCCTCAGCCTGGGTGAACGGTTGCTTGTAACAATTTTCCCCAACTTTTTTGAGCAGCTCCTTCTGCATCCTGGGCATTGTGTTAAGTATATGGCATAAGTTATTTTGTTCAAGCTCCACAACAATCTGTTGTTCCCCCGCCTGCCCCATCTTACAGATTAGGAAACTGAGGGCCAGAGAGGTGAAGAAAGCCCAAGTCCCACAATTAGAAAGAAATGGAGAGAGGATTAGGAGGCTGGAGTAAGCACGCTGTCCTCCTCTTCCCTCATGTCTGAGCACATGCTGTTGAAGTGTCTCTCAGGCTTCAGAGGGCAAGGGGAAAGGAGAAGGGTCCTTAATGTGTTGGCACTCCAGGTATTTTAATAACTCCAAGAGTCATTCCTGGGTTTCAGTTAGCCCATGTGCAGAGCTGCACAGAGTAAACCCCCGGCTCCCCTATTCCCAGTCAAGTGGCTCTGCCAGGGGCAGCCGTAAGGCGTGTGACTACTGGGCGGCAGCGGGCGAGCTGGGGAGTGATGGCCGCATGGGCCACTGGCTCCACACAGCCACTGAGTCAGCGCAGAGTTCACAAAGCACGCAGCTATCCTAAGAGAGGAGTCCTCCTGCAACCCGCGCGGTCTCTGGCTCCACTGAGAAGGCGAGAAACAGTTGTCTCCTCGTAAAAGCAGCTGGCGGCGTGGACCCTGGCACCTCGCTGACCTCTGGCTCATAGGACATGCGGCAGGGTGCCGCGGGACGAATGCGTTTTCTTTTTCAGGGGCAATTGGGGGTTAATTATTAGCAGTTAGGGCTCAGCCACATGTTCTGTGGACCTGCTGTCCTTCCCTGGAACACAGGACACTTGTCTTCCTCTGTATTCACAACTGGAGCCATCTGCCTGTGGGGTCCCCTGTTAATCACTGCAGCAGGGTCCCCATGAGGCTGGCAGCAGGGACCATTGTGATGGAGCCGAGTTGCTGGACCCTGTGCTTGCTGGCCCGGGCCTGGTGGCCACTGCCCTAAACCTTGTTCTCTCTTTTCCGGGCCTGGGGCC
>JAQZBX010098319.1:0-11594 GCA_029593785.1 Cabassous unicinctus | reverse complement strand
TTTTCTGAATATTGTAATGAATTTTTGGAATTCAGAGGGTGGAGTGCAACCATTGGCCAATTTGATGTAATTATGAATTCCAAAAATATAATTGGATCATGCTTGTAAACTGATCTGTTAATCTGGGCATGATTAAGTTATGATTAGGGCGTTGACTGGGCCACATCAGTAGGGTATTAAGCCCCACTCCTTGGTGGGTGGGGAATGGAATATAAAAGGTAAGGCAAAGAACACAGTTGAAGCAGTCTTTTGAGAAGCAGTTTTGATGTTGGAAAGAAGGTCCCAGGAGAAGAGAAGCAAGCCCTTCGCCTGATTGTCTACAACTGACCTTGTGGAGGAAACAGGAGCTAAGCCCGGAGAAACACAGCCCCGGGAAGAGAGGAACCCCAGAAGCCTGAACCCTGGCAAACTCTGGCAGCTGTCTTGCTCTAACACATGGCAATGGACTGTGGTGAGAGAAGAAACTTAACATTTTATGGCCTGGTAACTGTGGACTATCTACCCCAAATAAATACCCATTATAAAGACCAACCCATTTTTGGCATTTCACATTAACACCACTTTCGCTGACTAATACAGTAGGGTTCTCTAGGGAAACACAATCAAAGGAGATATCTGTCAATAATATGAGATTTTATAAGAGTCTCTCATGTGACCATGGGGATGTACAAGTCCAGGTTCTGCAGGCAGGCTGCAAACCAGGTGCTTCAATGAAAGTCAAATGAAGTTCCTTGATGAGTTTCCAGGAGACATTGGCTTTCCAAAGACAAACTGGGAAATTCTCTCTGAATGCTGAAATCACTTCCCATTTTAAGGCATTCAGCTGACTGTATAAAAAGGCACTCATTTCTGAGGGCAATCTCCCTGATTGATGTAGATGTACCTCTACAGTAAACTCACTGATAACTAAAGTCCATAAATGTCCTTGTATTACAATTAGCCAAGTATTTGCTTGATCAAACAACTGGACAAAATTACCTGGCTGAGTTGATGCATAGCCTAAACATCACAATGATGTTTATCATTTGAGTTAATTTCTTACTGTTCCAAAACTTTTCAGTGTTTTTTAAAAAAGAGTGCTGGATTTATCCAAATATTTTTTTTCTGAATCAATTTAAATGGCTATGTTTTAATTTTATTTTTTATGATTTTTTGCTTCATTTTATTGATGAAGTGCATTGTATTAATTGTATTTCTTAATATTGAGCCACTATTGAATGTTTGGAATAAATGTCACTTGATCATGCTATATAATTCTTTAACATGCTCTTGGGTTTTGTTTGTTAGTTCTGTGAGTATTCATTTATAAATATTCATATTTTTCTGGTATATTTATATTGCTTTTGTATTGGTGTGATGCTACTCACTAGAATAAGTTAAAAGTTGTTTAGTATGCCAAAGGGTGCTAATGCAAAGTACCAGAAATTGGTTGCCTTTTATAAAGAGGAGCTATTTGGAGCAAAACCTTACAGTTTCAAGGCTGTGAAAAGACCAATCTGAGTCACAATCAGAGATCAGCTCACTAATGTAAACTGCCAAATTTTGAAGGAAGATGCCCACAAATCTCTGCCAAGATTTCCACTCAGCTGAGGGCAGTCAGGCATCGGATTTGTCTCTTTCCAGGCCTCATATACAAGTCTTGGCTGCTTCACCCTCTTTCTGAGTTCAGCTCTATGTTATCAGGCATATAGCAGGCCCCATCTCCTCTTGAGCTAGTCCTTGGGCCCAGAGTCTTGGAGGTTTCTTGCTTATGTGATTATCAGGTTCTGTCTCACATGGCAGGATTAAATATGGCAGCTTCCTTCTCCTGTGTCTGTGTCTCTCTACATTTCTGTTTATATCAGACCTAGCAATGGAGAGGAAACTCAACCTGAGTCACAGCTCACTGACATAATTCAACCAGTAGCCCTAATGGGATCTTATCAAGTAATCTAATCAAAGGACTTTCAACCAAATTTAATGCAATCAAAAAGTATCCCACCAACAGGAATAGATTAGTTTAAAAACAAGTGCTTTCCTTTTTTGGGATTCATACTCAACCTGCCACAGAAGTATTCCATCTGATTCAATTTTATGGAGGATTGTTATTTTTGGAATGTTGGTGCAATTCACCAGTGAGTCTATGTGGGCTTGTGATTTTCTTTGTTGGGATTTTTTGAATTTATTATTATTATTTTTTAAAGATACTTAGATTACATAAATGTTACATTAAAAAATATAGGGAATTCCCACATGCCCCACTTCCTATACCTCCCACATTTTCCCACATCAACAACATTCATTACAGTTGATGAACACATTTTGGAGCATTGCCACTAAGCATGGATTATAGTTTACATTGTAGTTTACAATATTTCCCACATAATTTTGTAGGTTATGACTAGATATAAAATGGCCTGTACCTGTTGTGGCATTGTCATTCAAGTGGAGTGGGCATCACCATCCCAGAATCCTCAGGCTTGGGGAATGAAATATGGACTAAAAATGACTTAAGACTTACTGATATTTTACTTAGACTTATTGTAATTCTAGAAACAGAAGAAATTATACCATTGATGTGTAGGCAGTGGCCACTGGAATTTCTGAGAGCAGGGAGAGGGAAAACAGGTGTAAGTAATATAGAGGCATTTTCAGATTTGGGGATTTTCTTGTTGGGATATTTTGATTACTGATTTGATCTCTATCAGTAGAGATCTTCTATTTCTTCTTGAGTCAGTGTAGGTTGTTGTATTTGTCTGCCAAAGGGGTGCTGATGGAAAGTACCAGAAATCTGTTGGCTTTTATAAATGATATTTATTTAGTATAAAAGCTTACAGTCCCAAGGCTGTGGAAAGCTCAACTCAAGGTACCAGATGAGGTACTTTCCCATGAAAGTCTCCTGCCACATGTTGAAGCAAGATGGCAGTCAATCTCTGCCTAGGGTATCCTTCCTGGGATTCCTCTTCCTTTTAAGTCTCCATAGGGGTCAACTGAAAGCCATCCATATGGAGGATATCTCCACAAATGGGTCATCTCTCTCCAGTGCCCCAGGATCAGAAATGACACAAGTCTCTCTCTTCCTACATGTCTGCTTGAATGAGCATCTATTTACATCAGCCCAAGAGGGCAGGGACTCAACCTGAGTTATGCCTATCTGACATAGCCCAATCTTAAGTTCTGAATTGGTTTTATCAAGTAAACTTAATCAGAGGCGTCTCAACTAAATCCAATATAATAAAAAATGTGTCACAACCAGAAGAATAGATTTAGTTTACAAACATATTGTTTCTTTTGGGGGGATTCATAAAATAATGTTAATATTATTGATCTTTACAAAGTATCATCTTTTGGCTTCATTTATGTCCTTGATTGTGTTTTATTCTCTATTTCAATCATTTCCACTAATCGTTTTTATGTCCTTTAACTGTTTTCTTTGGGTTTATTATGTTGTTCTGTTTCTTGTACCTCAAATTGTGAGTTTGGATTTCCTCTTTTAAATATTTCCCCCTTTTTGTTGTAAGAATTCTGTGCTATAAATTTTTTTCTCAGCACTGGTTTTGATACATCTCTAAGATAAGTTATGTTTTATTTTTGTTCATTCACCTCAAGATATTTCCTAATTGTCTTTGTTATTTCTTCTTTGCCCATGGATTGTTTAAAGAGTGTACCTTCTAATTTTCATGTATCAATGAATATTCCAGTTATACCTCTGGTATTGATATCTTGCATCATTTCAGTGTTGCTAGAGACGATTTCTTGTGTGATTTCAAATTTGTTAAGTTTATTAAGCCTTATTTTGTGACCTAGTTTATGGTCTATTTTGTAGAATTACCTGTGTGCACTAAAGAAGAATGTGTATTCTTTTCTTATTCATTGAAGTGTTCTTCATCTATCTCTTAGCTCTAGATTGCTTATAGTATCACTATCATCTTCCAAATTCCTTTTATCTTCTATCTATAGTTTTACCATTTTTAAACATTTGTATTAATGTTTATTAATAGATTATGGAACCATCTATTTCTGCTTTCAAAAGTGTCAAAATATGTTTCATTATTGTGGGTTTCTACTGTTTCAGTGTATATATACTTATAATTTTTATGTCTTCTTGTTGATGACACTTGATACATATATAATTGTACTCATCTGTCCCTTTTAACAGATTTGGACTTAAAAACTACTTGATCTATTAGTATAGCTACTCTAGTTTTCTTTTCGTTACTATTTTCATGGAATTTTTCCCCACCCTTTTAATTTGAACCAAGCTGTGTCTCTGAATTTAAGTTGAATTTCCTGTAAAGAGCATATAGTATTAACCACAGTTCAATCTCTGCACTTAGATGTAGAATTTAGTCAATTTCCATTTAAAGTGTTGCTTATAATGCAGAACTTTCACCTGTAATTTTTGCTATTTGCACATTGTTTTATACTTTTATGCCCCTTAAATCTTCCATTAATGCCTATTGTGATATCTATTTGATTTTTGTAATTATGTATTTTGTGTCCTTTCTCATTTCCTTCTTTTTATATTTCAGATATTTTCTTTTTAGTTATCATTGGGCTTAAATCAAAGATCTAAAATCTATAAAAGTCTCAGTTGATTTCATACTGACTTTGTTACTATACCCTACCGTCCCATCACTTTTTTTGTTGCACTTGTTGTTTATTATACCTTTACACATTAAATAGCCTAAACCATAGAATTGCCATTGCTTTTCAAACACGTGATTTTTAGAACCTGTTCAAATTAAAGTGGATTATATACATAAATGCAATACAATATTATATGAGGGTTTATAATTACCCATATGGTTACCTTCACCGGAATTCTTTATTCCTTTATGCTGCTTTGATCCAGTCTCTAGTGTTCTTTCCTTTTCATATGTAAAACTCCCTCTAGCATGGCTTATAGAACCAATCTAGCAGTGATGAACAGTTCAGTTTTTTTTTTTTTTTCTTAATCTGGGAATGTCTTAATCTTTCCTTCATTTTTATGATTCTCTTACAAGATATAAAATTCTCTGTTGTATTTGTTTCTTTCAGCAATTAATTTTCTCAAACCACTGCCTTCATGCTTCTTATGGTTTGGCTGATAAATCAGCTCTTAGTCATATAAAGACTGCCTTCTATGTAACACATTGCTGTTCTTTTCCAGCTTTCAGAAGATTCTCTCTGACATTTCATTCTACAGTTTTCCTGTCCCGGTTTGTTTCTCCTCAAGTTTATCTCATTTGTTGTCACTGGTCTTGAATGTGTGGTTATGCCTTTCAATAACTTAGAGATGTTTTCTGCAATTGGTTCTTTGAATATTCCTCCTAATCTTTTCTCTCCCTTTGGTATTTCTTATGTTTTTTCTTGTTCCTTTGAATGAGCCATGATTCTTTGTCTTTGCCTTGTAAAATTTTGTTTCACAATGCAAATTTTTATATTTTAATATTTTAACTATGGGGTTTAGACCCTGAGTTTTCTTTCTTAAGATGGTACTCAGCTGTTATATGTCAAATATAACACTGAGTGTCATGAACTAACATCAATAACAAACAAAATCAATGCAAAAGACACCTTTTACTGTCTTTTGAAATTTGCTGTGTTGCTTGATGTTCTCCTTGTGAGTTTAGCTTTCCCATAAAGAAGCTAAACCTGAAGCAAGAGTTTGAAAACTAAGTTTATATTACATTTCTTGATTTAGGACTCACCTTGTTACTGCAATCAACTGATTATTTTCTGGAGTTTTTTGGAAGATAATCTGGCCCTTGATTATAGTGTTTGACAAATTCAATGGGTGAACAGACTGGAGTGTCTTATGATGCCATCTTCATTACCTGGAAACAATCATAATAGTATTACGAGCAATAAAATAATTTATGGATGTAAATTGTATCCTCAGAGCAAACATTAACAATATAATGCAATGAAATATGTTCTAAAAATCCATCAGAAAAATAAAATTTAATGGTAAATAATATATTAACCAAAAGAAGCCTAGGGAAAATTATCAGAATTCTTATAATATATTGTAGTATTAGAAAAACCCAGTATAGCTTAAATATTAAGGCATTATATTTAATGTTAAACATTAATCTTATGTTAAAGAAATTTAACTTAACTTTTGCTCACATGTCAGGAGGTGGGCAGGGCTAGAGATTTAACATTAACCAGATTTAAGTCCACCAAAAATGTATAATTATGTACTTCCTGTTGCTCTTATCTTTACTTACATCAGTCCTTATCTGTATCTTCAAATCTGTCCTTATCTGGGCTTGACATTCTTACCACACTCCCAACCCTGTTGCCCACCCCAAGATTGCCCTACCCAGGCACCACGTATATTTTAAGATTAAAGGATGAAGCAAAAAACTCATTGCCCAGGCCCTTCTTAGAAATGTCATCCTGATTATCAATTTTCTTTCTTTCAACCAGTATAAAAGCTGTGAGAAATACCTTTAATTGGGTTCTGATTTGACACTGTACATCTCCAGTCTCCTACCAGCAAATAGAGCCACTTTTCCTTCCTAGCCTAGATCAGTGTCTGTCATTTCTGTCATGCTGAGCAAAAGTATCAAGTCAAATACCCCTCCTGCCTCTCCTCAATATAACATTAAATGAAAATAGCACATAAATCATTATTTTAATTTTAAGTTGCATAAACACTCCAATAAAAGACCTTGTAATCATTTCTATTATAAAGAAACACACAACTATATGATGTCTATAAAAGTAGATCAATAGTAAAAGGTGTAAAAATGTATTCCTATAAATATAAGCATATAAATACAAATGAGCAAAGTAGTACTATTAGAAAATTAGACCTTCGTGTTCTAGAAATGTGACAGTATAAAATAGCAATAGAGTCAAGATTCCTTAACAGAGCTTCAAATAATATCAAGAATTGGGAAAATTAAAAGCATAAATAGAATTAAAAATATAATGACACTGAATAATTGTCTGGGATAATGTTTAATTTGGTTGAAATTTAGGTCACAAAAGTCATGTCTCCTTTTTGTTTCTTACTCATGATCATCTGCCAACATAATCTTATTGAGAGATCATATATTGGAAATTTACAATAAAGATTCAGCAAAAAAGATTAGTTTAAAAAGTTTTGTATTATTATTTCTTTCTTTGACTATTGTATTATTTGAGAGAACACTTAATGACTATAAAAATTGATTTCAATACTGTAAGGAAAACTCTGTGATTTTCAAGTAATGTGCAGACCATTTTGAGATGAACATCTTAAAACCCAAAATCACTTATTGTGAAATTAATAGATTTGGCTTTTTAATCTGCATTAAATATTTCTCATTAACATTGGATTTTTCTTGAATTGAATAATAGTACATTCAAATATTCATCAAGTATTTAATATATTGTTTTGAAATTAGTTTGATCCATGGTATCATCTTGTCTCATAAAATTCTGTCATGTAAATAGTTTCCTTGTAAGAGTTGCTTCTTATTCTACATGCAAATTGATGTCATTATCATTAATTAATGAAGGATTTAAAAGAATGGATTTCATATAATTGTCTATAGAGGAAGGAATCTTTGTTCTATTAATATAATTATAGAAACTTTACCCATCTCGGCAAGGATTTTTTCATTTTTCTCTCCTATTTACTTTAATATAATAAAAGCCAATACTTTAAAAATAATATAAGTTGCACAAAAATTGTTGTGGTTGAATAAAACAATACATCTGCTGTGTTGGTGAATTAGTTGATAGTCCCTAGCCTGATCTGAGAAACAGGTTTTCCTTGTGATGCTTGAAACATGCCCATTCATCAGCTGGTGCACACTCCTATAAAGAAGTTAGTTATGTTGTACCAGTCAATGCAAAATTCTTAAAATTGTGGATCTTTAAAGTGTGGTTTTTAACATTGGTCATGGTGTGTAATAGTTAATAAATAATATTAAATAAAAATGACTGAAATTCAGCCGTGGTAAAATTATATAAATATATAAGCATACATATAAAGAGGCATTATATGCACAAAGGAAAATATTTGGAAGAAAATACATCTAAGGAATAACAGGAATGATTTCCATTTTTTTAATTTGGTTGTTTAATAACTTTTGAATGATGAACAGTTTTCAATCCTATGACAGTGTTACATTTCTAAATATTAAATTATTGCATTGTGAAAACTATGCTACTACTTCCCTGATTGATATTGATCTGGCTTTTCATGCAAAGATTAATTAAGCATTTCTCTTGAAATACCTATTCTTTTACCCAGTCATAAATTAGAACATCACAAAGGAATACCGAAAATGCTTCTCAGCATTATATGGCTTCTAAGGGGAGGACAAATTTCTGTTACAAACCTGACACAGATGCATTAGTCCTTGAAGTTTCATCCTTGGCATCTGATCAAACAATCTTCCTTGAAAATTAGTTCCAGGGATGACCAAATATTGCATTATCCACAATACTCAATATAAGAGGTGTCTTGCCATTATCAGGGTGAAAAACGAGGAATACTCTGCTCTGCTTGTGTTCACAGTAGCTCCCTGGTATGCAGGTGAGACACAATTTCCCTGTGTTTTTCTGTTTGCTCAGAATCTGAACAAAATTTTTTCTTTGATTTATTTGACCTAAAAAAAAAATCATGCACTAAAAATTAAATGTAATATAACTCAAAGGAAGCAAATACTACATCATAGAAATATCAGGCTTCATAAACTCTTTTCATATTTTTGTTGTGAGGAAAACTAGTGGTTGACAAATTTCTAGACATATAATACTGTAAGAAGTTTTTCAACAACTTTGACTCAAAGCAAGCTTTAATTTAAAAGTTAGAACATTTTAATGTATCTAAAAAGATGGGGATATTATTAGAAGGAAATGTATATACATATATATAACATGTAGATCTTACTAGGTAATGCTAGGATTTATAGAAATTGAAATATAGAACTGATGTAATCAGAGTCATCTAGTTTTTGGAAGAAATTTGATTAAATAATCTGTGAAAAATATGTCTGAAAATTCATAGTAAAGTGTGCTCACTAATATTAATGCACGTAAGGATATAATATCTGATCTGTCATTTTTACTAAAACATACAGGAAAGAAAAGATCATTAAATGATGTTTGAAACACTATATCATTGCTTATTAGATAACTAGCATTGTTTTTTTGAATTGCTGAAATTAAATGTAAGTTATGAGTTTGATCTCTAGGCAATATCAATTGTGATAGAATTACTGGGTCCACAATATTAATATTTGCGACTCTAGGTAAATAACATTTTGTGTTTTTTTTTTTTTCATCTAAAAGTGTGTACAAGAATAATATCCATGATGAAATGTTTTTTCCTGGATGAATGTGCTAATGAGGCAAAATATTTATAACATTGTCATGTTCATTCTAATATGCAATATATGTACATATATATATAAATTTCTCTATTATAATACAATTTTCAAATATTTATGTTTGCCTAATTTATAATTGGCAGACAAAATAAGATTTTTTCAAACATATTTTGCAAACTACTTTTTGTTATGGATTTCTAAAATATTGAGCTGATTTTTTTTTAAATGCAAGATCATTCTTATAGAGAAAAAGAGTTTTGAACTTATTTTTACTTAATATCACCTTTCATTTCTTAACAGTTTACAAAAATTGATTTCAATTATGGAAAGAAGAAATAATACAAATGTGCCTGACTTCATCCTTATTGGTTTGACAGACTCTGAATTGATCCAGTGGTACCTTATTATTCTATTTCTCCTAATATACCTGTTTACTCTGCTGGGAAATGCAGGGATGAAACAGATAATTCATCTGGATCTGCAGCTTCACACGCCCATGTACTTTTTCCTCATCACCTGTCATTCCTTAACCTCAATTACTCAATTGTCATCAAACTTAAAACCTTAGAAACCTTACTGACTTCCAACAATAATATTTCATTCATGGGCTGCTTCACCCAGATTTTTTTTTTTCTTCTTGTCTGTTACTGAATTTTTCCTTCTCTGTTCAATGGCCTATGACCACTATGTAGCTACTTACAACCCTCTTCACTACCCAGTTGTTATGTCCAGAACACTCTGCCATGCCCTCATCACTGGGTCTTACATGATTAATTTTATTGAATCATTTGTCAACCTTCTTTTCATGCACAGTTTGCATTTCTGTGGCTCCAATGTAATCTACCACTTTTACTGTGACTTATCACCAAGTTTAACCCTTTCCTGCACTGACACTCATGACACTGAAATCATGATAATGATTTCTGGTAGTTTAGAAGTAATAGTGACTCTTACCACAGTCTCTGTTTCCTACATATCTATTTGTCTACTATCCTTAAAATTAATTCCTTTTCAGGCAAGCACAAAGCCTTCTCTACTTGTGGTTCCCACATCCTGGGAGTCACAATCCATTATTGCGCTAAGAGTTTTACTTATTTAAAACTAAAGAAATCACACCCCTTGGGCAGTATCAAGTGGCCTCTGTCTTTTATACTATGGTGATCTTCATGGTGAATCTACTCATTTATAGTCTTAGGAGCAAAGAGGTGAAAATACTCTCATTAGAATCATGCAGAAGAGAGAATTTTCCAAGAAACAGAAGTGACAGTAATGTTGAATATTTAAGTGCATCTATTCTTTCTTTTCTATGTAGGTTCTTACTTGATTTCTTTCTAAATACACTAGCATTCCTTAATTAGTTTGCATTTACATTGAGTCTTCCTCTATTAGACTATGCATTCTCTGGAACATATCCAAGATTAACTTTTAAGAAATATGCATAGTAATTGGAAGTCATGAAATATGTGTTAATTCCTTTGTATAAATATGTGTGACTTTATAGGCTACTAATGTGGACTTGAAAAAAAGTTTTATTAATCTTCAAGTTATATTATAAAAATTCCCCTGCATATTCCAATTTCAGAGAATTTTATTATGCAGAGCTCTTTCAAGAATGTATTCAATATATTCTGTAGGGAAGAAATTTAGCATAGCTTCAAAGAGTAATTTTTTTGGAGTAGAAAACCCTGATTTTAGATTTCATAACTGTCAGCTATTTTGCTGTACATTCCTTAGTAAGTCACCGAAGGTTGAAATTTATTTCCACGGTAAAGCAGACAAGTAACTCTACATCCATAGAGTTATTTTGAAGATGAAATCATATGAAAAATTGAAAAAATTTAATGTAATTCTAAAAAGTTTTGACCATAGTCATCAGAATACTTACATTTGTACAAGGTTTTCAACATGCAGTAGTTTTGTTATGAGAATTTTTGCTGGTACTTTATGAATGTTCTTGGCTAATCTTATTTACAAAGAAACAAAATGCTAAAACAAGAAAAAGAGCAGTTCAATATTTGATCTTAGAGCAAAGTGAAGTATAATGATAGAATTGTGTTATCTAAAATGTTAATGAGAACATTGAAGAAAATCTGGAAAATACTTTGAGTTATTAAATAAAATAAACTTATCCTAATCATTTTTGATAACTTTGTTCAGGGTGTGCTTGAATAATCTTATATATGAAATGTACCAAAATATTTCCATTATTCCATATAAAAACCCTGTACATTTTAAGCATTAACTAATATTTCTTTTTAAAAGTATCTCTACATAATCTAGAATTGCAGTTTTAATTTC
>JAQZBX010098318.1:0-11592 GCA_029593785.1 Cabassous unicinctus | reverse complement strand
TTTTGCAGTCTTCAAAACATTTGCCCAATTCGGAAGCTATAGGATGGGAGGTAAGAAGCCAAGCAAACAGCCTCAGAAAATCAGTGGATTTTTTGGCAGGCTTAAGGTGCTAAAGAGGCAAGGATTAACTCAGACCTTCAAGTGGAATACCTTAAGTGCTATGCCCTACGATAAGGGCAAACAAGAGGTAGATAATCCTTTGCAAGTATGCAACCCAGTCTCTAGTCACCTCAATCCCTAGATGGATCAAGTTGATCAGCCTCTACTTTATCTGCCTAGCAAAGGAAAGGGTGAACCTTTTCTGGAGGAAAATATTATCCAAGATCTCTATAATTTTTTTATACACATTCAATAACAATTTACCGGACATCCCAAGAGATAGGACTATGTGACCAAAACCAAGGCAAAAATAAAAACAAGCAGTAGAAATATACCACAGATATGGAGGATATTGAAGTTATCAGACAAGGAATTTAAAATAACAATGATTAGAGTGTTCAAGAAAATAGGTAGTCAAATGAGAATAAGATGAAAACTGGAGAATTGCATGAGATATTCTGATGTAATAAGATAATTAAATAGAAGTTCTAGACCTGAAAAATATAATAACTGAAATGAAGAACTCAAATATGAGTTTAAATAGCATATCAGATTCAGCATAAAAGAAAGAACTGACTTGGAAACAGGTGAAAGAAAATATCCACAATGAAGAAAGAGAAAAAGGGAAATACAGAAAAGAACATAATAGACATATGGGACACAGTGAAAAGGTCTAACAGACATATAACTGGAGTCCAATAAGTTGAGAGCAAATGGAACATAAGTAGAAAAGAGATAACAGTTGAAAAAGTTTCTAAATTGAAAAAATATAGAGTCACAGAATCAAGAAGTTCTGTAAACTCCAAGCAGGATTAATACAAAGAACACAATATAGTTTATTCAAGTTGCTGAAAACTAATGATAGAAATTATAAGAGCAGCCAGAAAATAAAGACCATTATCTTGGGAAGCAGATGTGGCTCAGGTGACTGAGCTCCCACCTACCACATAAGAGGTCCAGGTTCAGTTCTGGTGCCTCCTAAAGAAGACAGTGTACTTGCATGATGGGAGGGTGCAGTGAGCTGACACAACAAGATGATGCACTGAGATGGTGCAACCAAGAAATACAGCGAGGAAACCCAATGAGAGGCACAACAAAGCAGGGAGCAGAGGTGGCTAAGGTGATTAGGCACCTCCCTCCCACATGGGAGGTCCCAGGTTTGGTTCCTGGTGCCTCCTAAAAAGAGAAGACCAAAAAAAATGAGGAGGTAGGGTGAAATAAATAAATAAAAATCTTGGGGAAAAAAGATCATTATCATCACAGGAGCAACAATAAAATTGATGGTTGAACTCTCAATAGAAACATAGAGATTAATGTGTTGTTTTCTTGGTTTTCCTTGTTTTATGCTAGACACCCAGGAGTCTTATTCTTTTTTTTCTTAGACACATGACATATATATAAAGAACTTGGTTCCATTGCCTCGTTTATCCTGTTGCTGTTCCTGAGTTTCAATTGCATGTTATCTTTGGGAAGATATTATGAAAGATCAAAAATATTCCTATGATATAAACAGACATTCAGATTTCCATTGTCATTCAACAAGTAGTATTTACTTTTCAAACTTCTATTCTGATTATCTCTCCCAATAGCTTTTTATATACCAAACAACTCACTCTGAGTAGAAACATATGTTTGAGACTTTCCTTAAGAGGTAAAAGCTTATCTTTAGATAAAAAAAATATAATTTTTTCTGAGTGGTAATGATTTTGTTTACGTATCTCCAAAGATTCAGATTCAACTGTTTTTATGGAAACTACCAAAGAGCTATTTAAACATCTTGAATCTCAAAAGCTGTCTCTGTCTGATGTGTTCATTCTGGATCACATGAAAATGCTGTTACTTTTGCAAGATACTGAAAGATTGAAAAGTGCCCTGGAAATTTTCCTAGACCATTGAATGATGCCTCCTGATATGTACTGTACAGTTTATTCATTGCACTGCCTAAGATACTCTTGTCAAGGTTTGCCTCTGAAAAACGTACACTCCACCAATACAGTAATGAGTCAGAAAATATAACAATGCACATATGGCTGGAAGAATAGAGTCCCACAGAGGAATATGCTTCTTGGATCCCTGCTTGATAAAAAATATTTCACATAATATATGCAGAAATACACGTGCAATCCAATTTTGAGCCTTGTGAGTTATTGACTCTTAGGGCCAAATTTTCATAAGTTTAAATAGAAGTGAAAGAATTCATTTCTTCCCGTTTTTTTCCTTTTTCCCTGCTAGATTGGCAAAGGATACATTTTTCCTGTCCTCTGAACCCCTTAATATACCTTACTGAATCCCTGCAGCTAGAAGAGAGTTAAATTATTATGGAGATTTTTCTTTTGTTTGTTAACTCAACTTTTATTGGGTACATAATCTTTGCAAACGGGAGTGTCCTGGAGAGCTGACTAGTCGCTGATTGTACTCATTTCTTCCCATCTCTTTAATTGACATCACATTGGTAGCTTGAACTAGGCCCTAGTGGACCATGGAAATCTGCAAACCCTAATAAACTGGGCTCTTTCTGGAGAGCTACCTTAACTGCTCACCACTATGTGCAGATCCCTGTTACTGACCCAGGATAAATGCTGGACAATTTTTCAACTGAATGAGTAAATGAAAGATATTCTGCAGATTACTTTGAGGAAACTTCAAAATAAGTATAATACATAGTTTCTGTCCTCAAAAACCTTACAGTATACCTAAAGAGTCAAGACTAACATATTTTAAAAGCCAGATAGCAGTTTAATTTAAATAACAACAAAGCAATGACAATATGGTGCTATAATTAATAAGTGAGTGATATGGATAATAAGTACTTTGATTCTTACGTCAAAGAGATCATTGTGGTTTGGGATAGCCAAGAGGGACTGCCTCACATGCATGTAAATTTGTTAAGGAGATATTTATTTTCTCTCTACCTGTGCCAGGCATTGTTCTGGGCAATGGGGATTATCAGTGAACAAAGCAAATAAAAATCCTGCCCTTTGGTGCTTACATTCTAATAGGTGAGACAGAAAATAAGCAAGATAAATTAAGCAAAATATGTACCAAATATATTTGATAAGAGATAAAGCTGTAGAGAAGAGCATAAAGCAAGGAAGGGAGCTATTCTTGCAGCCAAGAGCAAATGCTCTGCAAAGGGAGTGTCTAATGTTTAAGGAAAGAAAAGGAGATGAGTAGTGTGAGGGACTGCCAGGAGACCAGTGTGGTTGGCGTGGAGTGAATGCACAGTAGAGTAGTAAAGAAGTAAGAGAGGTAATGGGGGACCAAGTCATGTTGGGCCCTGGAGGTTATGGCATGTTTGTTGGCTTTTACTCTGAGAAAAATGGGAGATTACCTAGATGATTTGAGCAGAAGTGGGACATGGTCTGGATGTAGCTAGCAAGATCTTTCCAGCTATTATGTCGAGAAAAGATTGAAGTGGGGGTCAGAGGAAAAGCAGGACACCAGTTAGGGGCTATAGTAATAATCTTGACAAGAAATGATGGTAGTTTGGATCAGGGTGGTAGTGCTGAGGATGGTGAGGCATGGTCAGTTTCTGGCTACATTTGGGAGGAAGGAACAGTAAGATTTTCTGACAGACCAGATGTGGGATGTGAGGGAAAGAGACACATTTTTGGCCTCAGCATGTGGAAGAATGGAATTGCCAGTTATGAGGTAAGAAAGGCTGTTAGAAGGAGCAAGTTTAGGCAGCGAGGGGACATGCCAGGAGCTCGGTTTTGGCCAGGTTAAATTTGGAATTCTTGTTAGATAGCTAAGTAGAGACAGGATTGCAAATGTCACTGGCCACCTTGGCAGAGCAGTTTCAGGAAAGTGTTGGAGGAGAATGCAGCAAAGTTAATTCTTAGTTAGAATGGGTTCAAGAGAGAATGAGAAGAGAAATTGGAGACAGTAAAGAGTAAAGTTAACACTTTCAGAATGTTTACTGTGATGGAAGAAGAGAAATAAGACTGAAGGAAGAAATGCAGTCAAGAGGCTTTATTTTTTAAATGCAAGAAATAGCAACTTTTCGCTATTTCTACTACTGTTTGGCTACTGTGGGGATGCAAGAGAGATGGGAAAACTGCTGCAGAAGCATTAACTCTATTGAAAATGGAAGTTGGAGCTTCAAATGTTTATATTCAATTAATAGCTTACTCTAGAATAGATTATTTAACTCTAATAATCTAGTATTTGTTTGTTATCATTATTTTTTAGTTAGTTGGCAGGCCTACTATACTAAGTACTTAACACATTAAGACCTCTATCATAAAATTTTATCTCAAAATGTGCAAAAAGCCAATTGTATTAAACTAATAGGAGAATTTTATGAAAGATGAAAATGTCATTGAAAATTTTAAGTTTAAAAAAATTACTAAATTTGTCATCTTCCCCACACTCAAGTCTTTCCTTAAGCTAGTGTTCTGCAATGCATCAAGAAACGTTTTCCCTACATCAGGTTTTGAAACTGAGCTTTTTTTTCCATAAAGCTAGCTTATTAAATTTAGTTGAAATGTATAGCTCTCTTCTCTAAAGAAATGAGCATGGAAAAACAGCATTTTAAAAGTAGATACAGAATTTCCTTTTACCTGTTTTACCTCTTTCCTCCTCTTCACTGGCTCAATGATTGTTTTTCCTAAATCGTAGATGTTTCATTTGAATAGGCTATAGACAGTCTTTCCACAAGTTTAATTACTGTGTTTTCACAGTGTTAGGGCACAGCTAATATTCAGTAAATATTCCTCAATTTGATTGATCTCACATTTATATAATATGTTATCCTATATATACATATTTTTTTTAAAAAATAACTGTCATTTGTTACATTTTTATCACATATCACACCCTGTAAATTTGCTCTACATATTTTCTCATTTAGTTATCCCTTAATCCTCTGTATGTAAGATTTTTTCCTTTCCATTCTAAGTGGATCTTCCATTGACTTATTTACTATATGTTAGTCAAAGTAACCCAATTCAACAAAACATTTTTAAAAAGAGAGAATATATATTTATATAATACTATGTAATATTGGGAAATATTTTGTTTTGTTCCCTCAATTGTTTTTTCATTAATTTTTATTATTATTTTTAAAGAAACTTTAGATTACATAAATGTTACATCAAAAATATAAGGGATTCCCATATTCCCCACTCCCTCCCCTCCCACACTTTTCCACATTAACAACATCCTTCATTAGTGTGGTACATTTGTTACAATTGGTGAACACATATTGAAGCAATGCTACTAACAATGGTTCAAAGTTTACATTATGGTTTACACTTTGCACTGCTCAATTTTATATGTTTTGACAAAATGTATAATGGCCTGTATCCATCATTGCAATGTCATGAAGAACAATTCCAGTGTCCCCAAAATGCCTCATGTTACAGCCATTCTTCCCTCTCCCTCCCCTCAGACCTCTGGTGGCCACTGCCTTTATATCAATGTTACAAGTTCTTCCATTACTAGAATAATAATGAGTCCACTTTAACCGTAGTTGCAATCCAACCTTGTGTTTTCATACCTCAGTCTTCAGTATTTGGAGATGGTGATGGCCACTCAGCTTCCAATTGAGAGGGGGCTTAGATCCCATGGGGCAGATGGGTGAAACTGTCTTGCAGTTGTAGATACTGTTTTTTGGGATGGGCATGGTCCATCATCATCCTTTTGTTAGTTGTCCTGGGAGAGTCTCATGAATTGGAGGGTAGGTGTTAGTTGCACTCAGCTGAGATTCAGGGCTCAACCTGCAAATGAACAACTTGAAGATTTAAGTCTCTGGGACACATATTTGATGGGTATAGTGCTAATTATAGATTCAAATAAAAGGGGCAGAAGAACCATATGTAGGTAAATTATAAATGAGTCCAACTCCGATATATTGGGGGAAAAGGTTATCATATATTCCAAGGTAAGGCCCACTGACTGGATGCCACATTCCTACAGTTGTCTGCCCTGCCTGCAGTGTCCAGATGTCTCTAGAGCCCTCAGGAGCCCCACTGCTTGAGGCAATATTTTCTGTGGCAGTTAGTGAGATCCTCCTAAGACATGCATAAAAGCAACCTCTGGAATGATCTCCAGACTCACTTTGAAATCTCTTAGACATAAAAACTCATTTGTATTTGATATTTCCCCCTTTTGGTCAAGTTATGTAAGGTAAGTTTTTATTATCCTCACAGTTGAGGAAGTGGAAGCTTACAGAGGTTAGGTAACCTGACCTTGGGCAGAATCTCAGCTACCTCGGCAGAATCTTAGAAGTCACTTTTATTCCTTCCAAACTCCCTCCTGGCAATTTAGGGCCAGTAATTGGCAGCTAGTTGAGATCTTCTCTCCAACACTTCTGGATCCTACCTGGTTTGAAAGTGAAACCTTAGCTGTGGCAGCAGCAAGTAAATTCCCTGGGAATGATCCTAGGATCCAAACCAGGCTTGGAGAAATTGTGGGTCTATTTTGCTCTCTTCCCTTTTAGTGCTTAGTGTGTATTCTCTGTGGTTAATCATTTTAGAAGTGTTAGGCATCCATTATGCTAGAGGGCAATATTTGAATAGTGTCTGTACAAGTTATAAAGCTTGACATCTAAGGAGAATCTTTATTTACATCTATAATTCTCCCATGAAACATTAAAAAGTTTGGCCAGTGATATCAAAAACAGACTTTATCTACCTGATAATTTGCAATTGGCTACTCCTGGCATGGCATTGGCTTTCACGAAATTTGAATGCTGTGTAATCATTTTATTTTCTCAGAAGATAATACTTTTACCTTTCCCCCCTAGTTTGTTCATCTTTGTGATAACTTCTATTTCCATTTAGTTTAGTTTGTGTATAATTTCCTTTTCAATGTGTTGTAATTTTGTGTGGTATGTCAATACCAGTATCATTTTTAATATCAAAATTGCATTTTTTTATATTATTTCAGGGTTTACTTTGGGCCCAAAGGCTAATATCTAAAAAAAAAAAAAAAAAAAGCCAAAATAATAATGTGTAGGGTTTTGTTTTGTTTTACTTTCCATACCAGACCAGAGTAATCTTAACTTTCTTTAATTACTGGATTACACATATTCTTCTTGAGAAAACAGTGAATAAAATCAGTATGTCCTTCCACAGTTAAAATTTAAGAAGACAATATAAAAGAAAAATATGAAATGGACTGAGACTTAATTCCTGTATACAAAGAAGATGAAATCCCCTCTTTTTTCTTTGTAGCCCAAATCATGTGAACTTTGAAGATTTTTGTGCCACATTATTTGTCCATGTGCTTCTACATAGTGGGCAATGTACACTCAATGTTCTCATGAACATTGAGTCTCCATGTTCATCTGAGACTTTGAAGAATTAGAATAAAAATTGAAACTTTTCACTTGTTTGCAATTGTTTATGTGAAATTACTACTCAAAGATTGTTTTTCTAATTCCTATGAAAAGTGAAAATAGACATTCTATTAAGTTGAATAAACTGTATAGTTAGAGGCTGTTATATATTTTTGTAAAGTTTTAAATCACCTTGTATTTGAAAGTCTGTGTTTCAAGAATGTATTGGGAAAAACAGCACTCACTGGGACATGGAGACTGATGATTGCAGGCAGAAAGTTTATTGCGAAGCTCTCCCAACAGAGGGGGTCTGAAGAATAGACTTCAGCCCCACCATCAGTATAGTGGGGGTCTGAAGAGAGACTTCAGCCTGCCCCTTGAAAGGAGGGATTTGAATTTATACAGTACATTCATAGGTGGGGAAATGATAGTTGGTGGGAGGGAGTCAAGGGTTTGAGTAAGGTGTAGGGGCCAATAGGAAGCCCTAGGGGTGAAAATTTTCCCTTGTATGGCTAGAGGGTAGTAAGTTAGGGAGTTAAGTTTTCTTGGAATGCTGGAGGAGTAGGTGGTGCTTTGATGTGGAAGGAGTGAAGCTCTTTGACTCACTTTACTCCCATTTCCATGTGGTCTTTTTGTTTAACCTTTGGGGAAGTGCCCTGCTTTCAGATACGTAGCCTAAAGGGGGGGGCTTGTACTTCCTTAAAGCATGTCATGGGAAATTGAGTCACAGCTTGTTAATTACTGCAAACTTAGTGAAGGGAAACTCCTAACAGAATGCTTTATGAAAATTAAAGTGTTCTGGTTTAAGTAGTTTAATTATAATTGAATTTATTCTTCTTTTTTCCCTTTTCTCTACTTGTGAATAACATCAAGAAAATTGGTTTTCTTGTTTGATCTTTCTTTTCATCTTGAGAGCAGCCACTGGTTTCCAGTATCACCAAGTTTTAAAAACACCAGTCAATTGGTTTAGCCTTTTCAGAGAGCATTGACTCTGCCCATGAAAAACTTTAATTGTGCATAATGTTTAACCCATTAATTCAACTTTCAGGTTGTTATCCTGAGGAAGTACTTACCTACGGATGTATTTGCAGCATTATAGAGATGCTCCTTGCAGCATTGTTAGTGTAGCAAAAAAAAAAAAATTGCAAGCCACCTAAATGACCATTAATAGGAAGGTAAATTATGAAAAATATCCACAAAATGTAATGCTGTGGCTTCTAAAATAATTGAGATACTGCAATGGAAAGATGTCTATTCCAAATTGTAAAGTGAAAAAAGTCACTTAAGAGTGACCCATTTTTGGTAAAATTTTAAAATAGTCATAATATATGCAAATATGTAGAACTTTTCTCTAAGCACTATTGTCCTGTAAAAACATAAATAACCCTGTAAAATCATAGATAATGTCACCTGTGCAAAATCCTCCAATGCCTCCTACCTCAGAGTGAAAGTCAAAGTTCTTACAATGGGCTGTGTCTGGCATCAGCAGAATGTGTCCCACAGGACAAATCTGGCCCACCATCTTCTTTGATACAGCCTGTAAGCCAAGAACAGGTTTGTCACTAAAGAATGGTTATGGGGCAAATAGAAACAGAGTGGAACATGTGACAGAGATTGTAGGTGGTGCACAGAGCCTATAAAGCTTACTGGCTGGGCCTTTACAGTTTGCCAACCCCTGGCCTCTGTACCATTAGACGTGATCTGGTGGGGACTTGTGTTCACTGTGGCCAGTACCCCAGACCTTAGGAGAGGCTCAACAAATACATTCTGAATGAACAAATCAGTAGAAAAAGAAGATAGTTACCTCAAACTGTTAACTTCTGCATATTTATATCATGCTTGAAATATTTTTCAATATGGATGTGTCACTTCTGTGAATTTTAAAAATGCAAATCTGGAGAAAAAAATTGATAGGGAAAAAGAATACCACTGTTTCACAGGTAAAAAATAATGTTCTATAGCAGTGATGTTTCTATTTTTGTATAATGATAGAAGGATTTCACAGGTAAAAAATAATATAGAAAATAATAAATTGATACACCCAATGCTTGATTAATGGCAGAACTGGGATTAGAGCCCAGGTCTCCTCACTGCCTGTTTTATACCAAATGACAGTTTTCAATTAAATTTGGGTATATGGTGTGCTGACCATAAAGCCTCACTTGGCCTTAGTCTTGGGATAATAGAATTAGAAGCATGCATCCAAAAGGTTCTGATCCTGCCTGCACCATCCAGTGTTTGATTCACCCTATAATTATTTCATTAGACTATTTGTTTGATTGGGGTTGCATTATATAGAGCTGATCACAGTGCAAAGAACTGAAAGCTGTGTTTGTCTGAGTGAGGTAGGAGAACAAGAGAATTAGTAAGCATTCACTTTTCTATTACTATGTTATCCCCTTCTTATTTGTCTCCTCTTTGTTTTCCCAAATTTATTATCATTTATATCCTATGTGTTCCAGAAGTGTTTAAGTGACTTAGAAATATACATTAACTCTTCCAAGATGGCATAAATTAAAATGGGAAGGAATGGCCAAAGAAAAACAAAGGTGGGTTATGAAATAGAGCTAGGAATAAAGCCCAAAAAATGCATCCCATTATGATGTACAGCTATGTTATGGGGTGGGGGGATACACACAAGATAGCTCTAAACTTTATAGCAGCCAAAGCAGAAGGAGAAACATGGTTGGATTCCCAGAGCACCAAGTCCTTCAAATTAAAACAGCCAGTTGCTTACATGAAATCTACCTGTCCTTGGCACTAAGACCAAATAGGAATTCTCCCAAATAGGATTTGGTGAATGAGTTTTATATGAATGAAGGTGGTTTGTAGAGCTCTTTCTCCTACAACTCCTCAGTGCAAATAGGCTGGTGTGTAACTAAGTTGAAGTCAATGAGAAATGGTGCTCTGGTCCCCTGGGGGCCTAGTATGGCCTTCAGTTTGCCTTGAATCTGTCTTTTCACCCCAGATACATTTTTAAAAAGTTTATCTCCCCACCCCAGCCACCCTTACCTAATGAAACCTCTTTATCTTTTCTTTATTTTTATCAGTGAACAAGCATATGGCTTTAAAAATATATATGGAAGGATTATATTAAAATATTTCCCATCTTACCCCTACTCCCAGACCTATGCAGAAACCCATTTGTTGGCACTACTATTTTAAATTCTTCTGGTGGTTGCCTCCGACTGAATAATATGATTACATCCATTGATTTCCTTCTTTGCAGGAGGAGGTTCTAATCACACTACTGCCCATCCTCCAACATTTTATAATTAGATTATTTTAGCTCTACTCCCATTATTTAAATAACATATTATTGCAGTCCTTTAAAATATCTTCATATCTGCACTGTGTCTCCCCTCTTTGGCTCCCCTCACCCCTGCTCAATCCCTTGCACTGCCCATCTAATTTATATCTAAATCAGCATATTTTATATGCTCTATTTGTACTTTGTCACAGTTGATAATGCTCAGTCTGTTCCCTTTACCGCAGTTATTCCTCTCACTTTGTCTATATAAGTTGATTCTATAGTATCGAAAGCAACACACCAACTTGTAAGTATTGTTCACCCTAAAGCCTAGAAGTGAGATAGGGCTAACAGTTCCTGTCTGTGGGTTTTATTTCACCATGCCTGAGCCAATGAAGGAGAAATACTCCTGGAATCAAGGCCTCTTCTTCATGCTCAGATATTCAGAATCAGGTTGCAGGTTAGTTTGCTTCGCATTTGGACCGTGACTTTCCTGTACCATTTAGAGTCTCCTTCTTCCTACTGCTCACCTTTTGAGCTTAACACACTCTTTCCTGGCATGAAAAGGCATTCAGGTCCACTGCCATCCCCTAGCTGTCTGATAGAATGACCTCTGTAGCTGTGTGGTAAGACACATAAGGAAACTTCATATGAGCACTTAGGCTGATTTGCACCCACCTGACCTAGCCATTCAGAGACAGGAGGCTATGCAGAGCCCAGAAGTTTCTCAGGCAAACAAGTTCAGAAACAGTCCCCTTTTTAAATAATTCAAACCCATCACTAATTGTCACCCTTTGATTTAAACCCCTCTTAAACTCCTCCATCAAGTTTAGAGCTAGTGACACTTTTATAACCCCTCCCCAAATTTACCTAGGGCTGTTCTCACTATACCATGTACAGTGGAGTACACATGGTTCAGCCTTGCTGGACCTCCTTTGCTCCAGGGGGGCCTCCAGCCATG
>JAQZBX010098317.1:0-11597 GCA_029593785.1 Cabassous unicinctus | reverse complement strand
GTCCTCCCTGAGCTCTCTTAGGACTTTAACTGACTTTTCATAGATCACTAAACAGACACGAATCAAACATGAACTATGGTCCCTGCTTAGTGGCAAAGCCCCAGGATGTGTATATCCGTTGCAGGTGATGTGCCACAATAGTGAAAGACGTTTATGTGGGAGGTTGTGGGAGGTGTGGGAGGTGGGGAACATGGGAATCCCTGTAATTTTTGTGTAACATTTATGTAATCTAAGCATCTTTTAAAATATATATATATATAAAAAAATAGAGATAATTTACTGCAAAATAGAAAAAGAAAAAAAAAAGTGCAGCCTAACAAGGGCCGTGACAACAAGCACAGCTTGTTTTGTGGGAAGACTTGGGATGAAAAGAATGTCTGCAAAGACTAGATGCCATCAAAGAGCCTTCCCTAAGCATCAGTGACGTGGACCGAACTGCAGAAATGAAACTGGGATTTTCGCTGGGATCGCTGAACTCCGTGGTGGGTGCCAGACCCTCCCACGATCCTGGGCCCCTTCTAACCTCTAAGTCAAACTGTTTAGACAACTCTCCGCCCAGTTTAAACACATCTTCTAGGAATCCTGCCTCATTAATTCGGGTGGAAAAACATGTCAAGGCCGAGGGCTCAATTACAGAAAATACCCTTCCTGCCGCTTCTCGCCAAGGGGATGCACACGCAGTCCGAGCTGGCATTCCCATTCAGCGGGGGCTTCTCAAGCTCGTACTGTGTGCTCCCCCCTCCAGCCACTGGGTGTGAGGGAAGAACGGGTGCCTTAGCCCAGGGTGTCCCCTTGCGGGCAGGAGTCGCCTTCACCCCATGGACTTTGGCTTTCTCGTCAGGGGCTAGTAGAGCTCTAAAGGAGAATGTATATAGTAGGCACTAAATAAATGGTGGCTCCCTTCCCCTAGGTTCTGTTCACACACATTATTTCACATGACTCCCTTCAGCCCTAGGCTGGAAACATTCCATTTTATGGATGGGCAAACTGAGGTGCAGAAACATTGAGTGACTTGCCCAAGATGGAACACTGAGTAGTGGGGGGAGATGGGGCTGGGGCACAGGTTTGCTGACCCTAACCTGGGGTCTTTGTTTCTGTGTGGCCTTGCAGCTTGAGGAGGGTCACAGGGGGTCACTCTTTTGCAAAGAAGGGAACTGGGTCCTGGAGCAGGCTTGGGCAAGGATTTTAATCAGAAGCTGAAACAAGCAAATGAGAATCACTCAGAATTTCTGGGGGAGGCAGGGGGTGTGTCAGGGAAAGCCCTGGATTTGGAGACTGGAAACTTGGTCCTGAGGCCCCTGCCCTCCCACTATTGGCGCTGTGTGACCTCAGGATGTCCCTTGCCCTCTCTGCAGAGGTGTCCATGGGATTCCAGGACCAGGTGTGCTGTAGAAAGGTAAACAGGCCTCTTCCCTGGAGCAGAGGCCAAGGCTCAGGGGTGCCTCCAATGCCCTCGCCATCTCTCTGGATCTCTCTGTACCCCAGTGACTCTCAGCCACATGCAGACCCCAGGCTGTGCCCAGGACCCCAGGAGGACTCAGGTGCATCCGTGGCCTGGCCCCTCCACTCAGCCCAGGGCTGACAGTGTCCTGCTCCTTTGCTGGTGGATGCTTCTGGCACTTCACATCCAAGAAGAGTGGCTCAGGCTGGACCAGAGCCCTGGCTGCCTTCCCTCCCCTTGGGCAGCAACCCAAGCCTCCCCGGTTCGGCCCAGTGAGAGAAGCAGGAATGGCCGTGTGGGAAACACCCTCTATGTGCCCTGAGCTGGTCCCTCGTATCCACGCTCCCTCATCCACGTCGCGAGGCTTTTGGGAACCCCTGACCCCCTCTTACAGGCTCAGCACCCTTAGGGAATGATAGCATGGAGCCACTGAGCGGAGGTTCCGGGAGGCTAAGTCACTTTTCCAGGCCCAGAGCTCCTGCCTGGAGCCTGCGCTCCTTCCCATCCTGAGACCTGGGGGCTGTCTATGATTTAAGTGCTGGGGGGTGGGGGGTGGCCAGCACAGCGGCATGGGGAGGGCCATGGGGGGGGTGGCGCCCCAAGGCGGGGTGCTGCCTCAGCTGCCGAGCTGCCGCTCAGAACCACCCTGCTTCCCGAGTGGCTGGAAGAGCTGGGGGCAGGGAGCGCCCTCCAGCTTTGGGGGCCGCCTGAGCTTTGGCTGCAGAGCCTGAGAGCTGAGTGCACTGCCCGGCAGAGCCTTTGGAGCTCCTGGGGGCAGTGGGGGGCAGCGGGCAGAGGAGCCAGGCCGCGGCGTGGCTCAGGACGCCGAGAGGGGGCAGCTGGCATCTGGCTGGACTGTGAGGTAAAGCCTCCACCTCAACCCCACAATGGGTCCCAGGTGTTCCTGGTTGGGGGTGGGGTGAGATGCAGGCTTAAGGAGGTGAAGTAACAGCCACCCCTTTCAGAAAATAAGAGTTTAGCGGAAGCTGCATCACGGGCTCCCAGCGCCTCTGGGCAGGACAGAGGTCCTGAGGAGCCCAGAAAGCTTTCCTCTGACCCTGAACGAGGGCCAGAGCTGGTCTGCTCCCGCGGGCTGACGCGGGGGCCCTGAGGAGAGGTGCAGGTGGGCACCGGGTACGCTGGGGTGGCGGCCAGCTGCCTTATCCTGCAGGGCCCTTTGGGGTGCGGGAGCCACAGGGCCTGGCCGGCCAGGCAGGGGGTGGCTGGGGAGGAGACAGCAGCGAAAGGCACGGGGCCCGGGCGCGGTCAGAGGCCTGCGGGCGCCGCCCGTTTGCTCATGACTCACTTGCCAGACACGGGCAGCGCGGGACCAGGGCTGGGCCACGGGGAGCCCCAGGTGAGGGGCGAGCTGCGGGGTCAGGTCTGCGCCCACCCCTCACTCGCTCGTGGACGCGTCTGGGTAAGGACCCCCGCCTCTCCTTGGGAGGCTCGAGTGGGGAACAGACAGCCCACCCAGCCCCGTACCCACGCTCACCCCCACCCCACCCTCGGGGAGCTTCTGTCTGCTGGGGGCAGGCTGCAGCAGACAGCGTGGGCCAGGGCCTCGGTGCGGCCCCAAGGTGGGGACGGGGCTGCGCAGGGAGGGAAAGAGAGTCCATCCGGGAAGAGGGTCCCGCCTCACGGGGGCAAGATAGAATCTCCCCTATCTCCTTAAGAGAGCGGATGTGCAAGTGCTCCTCGTTCTCCCAAACTCTGAAAACACCATAGGTGTGGGGGCTGCCAGGCCACAGACTCACTCCCAAGCCATGACGGAGCCCACGGAAATGTCAGGGCTGTCCCACTGCCCCCTAAGCCCCCTTTAGTAGACAGTCCACAAACACAGTAGAGGGTCATGGAAAGGGCTGGAAATGTGGAGGTTTCTGCAAGTCCCAAATGTACTTAGAAAGGGACAAACATCAGCAGAGAACGTGGTGATGGTGGCTGGCCCAGACCCACAGCGACCTTCTTCTCTGCCGGCCTGGGCAAACCAAGACGTGGCTGTGTCTCCCCGCCGCCCGTGGAACGCGGCCGTGCCCGCGGTCGGGACCCGTGCTCAGGCAGGCAAGCATGGCCTGTGGCGCAGGCTCCCGGGAGGGCGGTTTTTCTCATCGTGCGTTCTCCTTCTCTTGAACGTTCTCCGATGGGGACGGCGCTGTGACTCCTGGGCTTGCCGAGCCGGCTCTGCCCAGCTTGCCTCTGTCAATGGAAATAAGCCACGAGCATCCTCCTGTGCCATGGGGGGAGGGGAGGCTGGTACCGTGCAGCTGTAACCTGAGCCAGGAGCCAGGTGGGAGCCGAGGGGATGCCGTGGGCCCTGCACACGGTGGAAAGCAAACCTGCATCTGGACCACGAGCTTCTCCGGCTGCCCCACAGGGAGCAATTAATTTTCTATTCTGAAACCTGGTGGGAGAAGCGAGGGGAGGCACCTGGTGACCCCCAGATGTTCAGTGGAGTCTATGACCTGGGCAAAGCTGGCCGTTTCTGACAGTATCAGGCTCCAAGGCTTGGGTGTGATCCTGTGGCAGGCAGGAATCCCAGTCCCTGTCTTGGTCCTGCCTCTGTGTCCCCAGCCCCTCAGGGCAGCAGGAAGTGGGGAGGGTCAGACAGATTGACATTTGAGCTCTGCCACCTTGGGCTGTGTGATCTTTGCAAGTGGTATTAACCTCTCTGGTCCTTTGTTTTCTCATGTGCTTATGGGATGGTTGCTAAGAGTGAATAAAATAGTGCCTGCATCAAGGGCAGAGCGGGGGCTCAGGGCGGGCACTTGCCTTAGGCTGAGCCTCCTGAAGGCGAGCTTCTGCTCTAGGCATTTGGCTTATTGCAGGAGGCTCCCGGGAGCAGGAGGGAAGCAGGCGGGCGTTCTGGTGGAGCTGGCTTCAGCCCGGTCCTGCAGGGAGCTCTGGAGTGGGCACTGCCCAGTGAGACGAGGGGGCCAGCTGGCTTCGGCCCTCAAGCACAATCCTTTGGAGAAGGATTTGCTGAAGCATCCACATGTCTGGGGGTGGCACCTGGGTGGGGCCCCATCAGTGGCCCCCACCACGCTGGTCAGGCTGGCTAGGTCAGGCGCAGCGCACTCACTAAGGCTGAAACCACCAGGGCTCATTCCACGCTTATGTCATGTGTTCTTTGAGGCCGGCTGGACACCCCCCCGCTTAGTGCCATCCACACCCACCCGAGCTGCTGGAACCGCCGTAATGGGGAACACAGGGCAGAGGCGTGGCCTGTTGGTTCCCCAGGAGGAGCGTGCAGATTCGCCAGGGAGCACTCTCGGGATCGCCACCCACCACAGGGAAGGAAGCAGGGTCGGGCAGTGACTTCCGGGGCTGCTGTAAGAAAGTCCCGCCAGCTGGGTGGCTTAAACAAGGGAAATGTGTGTGGAGGGCAGGGGTCTGAGGTCAGGCGGAAGGCAGGGCCGTGCTCCTACTGAAGGCTCTAGGGAAGCACCGTCCTGGCCTCGGCCGGCCAGCCTTGGTGCCCCTTGGCTTGTGGCTGCGTCACCCCATCTCTGTCTCGTGTTTCCATGGCCTTTTCCCGTGTGTCCCTGTCTGCACATGGCCTCCTGGCAAGGACGCCGGTCATTGGGCTTAGCCCACCCTAGTCCAGAGTGGCTTCACTGTGACTTTCATTACATCTGCAAAGACCCTAGTTACAGATAAGATCACAGTCTGGGGCTCTGGTGGACACGGATTTGGGGAGGGGGAGAAGGTGAGCTGTGCTGTGGTTCCGCCGGAGGCCTCTGCCGACCCTGGGGGCTCCCCAGGGCAGTCCTGAATTGGGCAAGGGCGTGGGCCTTCATGCCCCCGCTGCCATCAGAGCTGGATGTGGGCTGACCTGGAAGGGATTGACCTTGGCGAGGTGGTCCTCTGCAGCTGAGACCACCCCCAGAGGGCGTGCCTGCTGGCAGCACTTACCGCTACACGGCAACAGGCTTCATCCCAAAAGGAGGGCCCAGAGATCAAGATGGCTGATCCCCCCACCTCCCCGCCGAAGCTTTGAACAACCAGCGAGAACTGGCAAAAGCTTCTTTCTCAAAGCTCCAGGAGTCAAAGAACTGCAGGAATAGAGTGAGCACTGAATTAAGAAAAATGCTACTTAAAAGTGGTAGGATCGTGGGGCACCCTGGCTGGCTCCTCTCCCACCCCTCACCCGCTCTGTGCAGAGCTGGACTGCGCTCCCAGTGTGGATCCCAGTTCCAGAGGGAGCAGTGTACCGTCATGCACACACCGGGAGCATGTTTGCTGGCCCAGTCTGTCTGGGGGTGGCCTGAGGGACTCGCCGTCTCAGAACTTGCCCTGCTGTAGCAGGTGGCTCACAGAGCTCTCCTACGAGCACTGTGGGGGAGCAGTGAAGTGGCTGCAGGCAGGGGACTGCTGGCTGTAGGACGTGCAGTGCAGTGCCCAGCACCGTGAGGAAACTGCTCCCTAGGGAAGAGGGGGCATCTGTATCCCTGTAGGCAGGGGAATTCCCGGGGCCAGTGCATATGCCCAAGACAAGCCCCTTGCACAGAAAGGATGACGGAGGCCCCTACGCTTTGGCCTGGGGCTAGTCTCTAAACTCTGTGTATGGAAAGTACTGAAGGAGAGCGTTGTCATAGGTCAATCTGCAAAAGCTGGGAAAGGTGCTCTTTCTTTTTTTTTTAGTTCCTGGCATTCAAGGAAAGCTCTATCATAACACTAACTTAAGGAACAGATGCCTCAGAGTCTAAATTCCAGTAATAACACATTAATATATCAAAATGTGCGGGTTTCAACAAAAGATTACAAAAAACAACAAAGAAACAGGAAGCGATGACCCAGCCAAAAGAAAAGATTGAAGCATTAGAAACCATCGTTGAGGAGGATCAGACCTGGGACACACCAAAGACTTTTAAAAAATGGTCCTAAATATGCCCAAAGACCTAAAGGTCACGATGGACAAAGAACTAAAGGAAATCAGGGAAACAATCGATGAACACAAAGAGAATATCAACAGAGGGATGGAAATTATGAGCAGGAAACAAACAGAGCTGAAGACCACAGCAACAGAAATTAAAAATCCCCTAGAGGGCTTCAACAGCAAATTGGAGCTGGAGAAGAAAGAATCAGTGAACTGGATAAGACAAGTGAAACCATCTAGTCTGAGGAGCAGAAAGAAGGAACACAGAACAATGAACAGAGCCCGAGGAATCTGTGGAGCACCATCCGAGTGTACCAATATACCCAACATTCTGGGGGGCCCAGAAGAGAAGGGACAAAGGGGCAGAGAGAATATTCAAAGATATAATGGCTGAAAATTGCCCACATTTATTGGAAGACATAAATATACATAGTCAAGATGCTCAATGAACTCCAAACAAGATAAACCCAAACATACCACGCTGGAGCATATTATATTCAACCTGTCAAATGCCAAGCTAAGAAGAGGATTCTGAAAGCTGCAGGAGAGAAGCAACGTGCCATGTACCAGGGAGCCTCAGTAAGATTAAGTACCGATTTCTCATCAGAAACCAGGGAGACAAGAAAGCAGTGGGATGGTGTATTTAAAGTGCTGAAAGCAAAAAATTGCCAACCAAGAATTCTATATCCAGAAAAACCATCTTTCGAAAATGAGGGCGAGATGATGATCTTATCTGGTAAACAAAAGCTGAGGGGGCTCACCGCACTGGACTGGCCCTACAGGAGAAGTTAAAGAGGGTTCTGCTGGTTGAAAGGAAAGGAAAGGACACTATAGATCTACTGGTGAAGAAATAAAAATCTCCAGTAAGGGTAACAACTGGGGTAAATATAAATGCCAGTACTACTGTATTTTTGGTTTGTAACTTCACTTTTTACTTCCTACATGATCAAAAGGCAAATGCATAATGTAATGAGAAATCAGTGGTTTTGGACTCATCATATATAAACATATAATTTGTGACAAGAGCTACAGAAAGATGAAAAGGATTGTAGGAAAATAGTTTGTGTATACTACTAAAGCTGTTATCAAAGCAGATGAGATTGTTATAGACTTAGGATTTTAAGCCTCATGCGAACTACAAAGAATATGCGACATCATAGGGTCAGAAATTAAGAGCACAGGTGGCCAGGAGCAGGGTCGGGGGTAAGGGGAGTTAATTCATAAATGGGTGCGGGGTTTCTGTTTGGAGAGATGGGAAAGTTTTAGCAGTGGGAGGTGGTAAAGGTACCACAACACAGCGAATGGGATTACTCTTCCCCGAATGGTGGGTTTGGGAGTGATTGAGAAGGGAAAGTTTATGTTGTATGTATGTTACCATAATTTTTAAAAAAGCAATAAAATGTACACTGACAATTAAAGGCCAAGCATCTAATAAGGGAGGAGAAAAGGCTCAAAAGGACATTGCTGGGACATATGAAGAAATGGACTATAGACCGAAGCTTGGTATCAGTGTTAAATTTCTTGAACTTGCTAACTGCACTTACGGTGGCTACAGATGTGAATATCCTTGTCCTTAGGAAAGGCACATGGCAGTATTAGGTGTTCAAGGGGCAGGATGGACATCCTACACACAAACGTTCAGAAGATGGATTGATTGATAGCTAAATAGATAGATAGATAGATAGATAGACAGACAGACAGATAATATGACGATGGGTGGATAGCTAGAATGATACGGCAAATGTGGCAAAGTGTTGAAATCAGTGGGTCTGGGTATCTGGGGGGTGGGGTATGTTGGGGTTTTCTGTATGGGGTTTGTATTTTGTAACTGTCTTGTAAGTCTGAAAGTATTTCAAAGTAAAAAGTATTTGTTTTTGTTTTTAATGAAGGTCACCTGGGCATGCCCCACGGTTTCCTCCACAAGGGAAGGAGCTGGCTCTTGCCGCCTCTGCCAGGCACACAGCACCCGCTTTTGCCCGCAGCCCACTGGGCACAGCAGGCCTCGTGGCCCCCATGGGGAAGTGTGACCCGCTACATGCCTGGAAGCAGCGAGAGCTGGAATATTTATGTTCGGCCTCATGGGTACCACAACTCCAGGACAAAAATTTTATAAGAATTTTATAATATCCCACAACTGATGTGTTCTCATTCTAGAACAGAGCTTCCTAACCAGTGTCCTGGGAACGGGTTACAGCCGTGTGCAGTGGGTCCTTCACCCCCATCCCACCCCTGCCTGCCCACTGGGCTGTCCGAATGCAGTGACAACTACCCACGCGTGCCTATGGAAATTTAAATTAATTACTACTAAATAAGAGTACACATTCAGCTCCCCAGCCACAGTAGCCACGTCAAAAGTGTTCAGTGGTCACCTGTGACCTGTGGCTGCCACATTGGACCACATGGCCCCAGAGCACCAGCCTCTGCAGCCAAGGGGAAGACACCAAAGCTGCTTTTGTTTCCCTTCTAGAACAGTCGTTTTCAGGTAAATCCCTGGAAATTCAAAATTCCAATGACCTTCTCTTCTCAAGGCAGGCATGCATGCAGGGACACCTGGTCTGCGCCAGTCTGCTGACCCCTCTGGGACCCCCAGCCTCCTCCAAGGGTCTCCCACTTGGCCTGCATGCCGGGTGCCACGAGCTGGCCTCTTCTACGCGTGGTTTTGGGCATAGGGCTGGCACTCGCTGCTAGAGTCCTGGACATTGTCACACATCTGGTCAAGGGACTCTGCCCAGGCAGCCTCCCCCCACTGCCCCCTTCAGGTTCCTGGTCTCCTGATTATCTCAGCAGCTGGGACCCCCATCAGTGTGGGCAGGAACTGCCAACCCCATGCCACACACGGGCGCAGGCCACCAGGAGAGCCTCCCAGCCCCCCTGCGCCCTTGCACACTGGCTGGGGTGCTGTATTGGTTTCCTGGGGCTGCCGGAAGAGCGTTCCCTCTCTGTTCTCGAGGTTGGCTTGAGAGGTCAGGGCTGCAGCTGACCTCAGGGCGGTGACCGGGGCCGACGCCCTGCCGCCCCCCTGCCCACCCGCCCTTCCTCCGGCCAGCCTGTGGCTGGAAGGGCCCTCCTTTCTGGGCAAGTGGGGCCTGGCCCGCGTCCTCTCCCGCTGGGCCTCGGCCCTCGAGGCTGGTCTCTTGGCATGTACAGGGACGTTTTCAGATTTAGACACCGCTTTGCTCTTTCTGTGAAACCCGGCTCGCCAGGCCACAGTCTCCAGATGGACCTGGGTTCTAAGCCGAGGGGCCCAGCGAGCTCTGGCCCTTGTTTCAGGGCTGTGGCCTCTGACCCTGAAGGGAGGCTGGGGTGGCCGAGCCGGGGCTGGCCCAGAGAAGACGCCTCCTGCTGGTGAAATGGGGACGGCGGGGCTGTGGGGCCGAGGAGGCCCTGGCGGCGAACTCCAAGAGGAGAATGAGTGGTACCTCCACACAGGGGAGCATTACTCAGCAAAAGAGAAAATGCGCTACCAAGCCACGAAAAGACGTGGAGGAGACTTGCATGCATACTGCTGAGTGCAAAAAGCCAATCTGAAAAGGATTCCAACTCTAGGACATTCCAGAAAAGGCAAAATGGTAGAGGCGGCAAACCTATTGGGGCTGCCAGGGGCTTGGGGAGAGGAGGAGGGATGAATAGGGGGAGCGCAGGGCATTTCTAGAGCAGTGAGAAGGTTCTGTTACATCGTAATGGCAGATACAAACATTAGGCTTTGTCAAAACCCACAGACCTCTGTACCCAAAGAGCAAGCCCTAATGTAAGCTGTGGGCTTCAGCTACTGAAAACACGTCACTATTGGTTCATCACCTGTAACCTATGTACCCCACTAATGCAAGATGTTAACAAGGGGACACTGTGTGGGGGAACGAGGGGGTTTGGGGACACTGTACTTTGTGCAGTTTTTCTGTAAACCTAAAACGGCTCTAAAAATAAAGCCTATTTTTAAAAAAGCAGCCACACGAGCAGTCATTCCTTCTGCTGCCAAGCCCGTCCTGAGCCCCGACTGCTTGCCAGGCCATGCTGGGTCACGGGGTACAGGGGATGATCATCTCTGGCCTACCTTAAGGACAATGATGGCCCACTGTGACATGTGCTGTGTCCATGAGAACCACGGAGGACGGGCAGGGGAGGCTTCCTGGAGGAGTTGAGCCCTGAGCTGAGTTGGAAGGGATGAGTGGGAGGTGACAAGAGAAGGAAGGGGCCACCACAGCAGAAGGCAGCCTGGAAGGTCCAGGGCGTGGTCAGGCAGGGCCTGGAGAGGAGGGGTCTGAGCCTCTGGTGTGCTGGAGGCAGCCTTGCTCGAGGCCCTTCTGTGGAGACGAACGGTTATGAAGTGAGGCTTCCAAGAGGAAAGGCCTGTGTGGAAGCTCCCGGAGGAGCTGGCACAGAAGGGGAGGCAGCAGCAGCATGTGGTCAATAAGCCATTCAACAAACATTTGCTGATCAACTGCAGGCAGAGAAGGCATGGTTCCTGCCCTCACAGAGGTGATGTTTGGGGGTGGGGTGGGTGCACAGACAATGAACAAAACATATCATCAGACCTATAGTGTGTATGATTGTGATAAGAATGATAAGGATGTAGAGTAGTGAATCAGGAAAGAGGGGAGGGATGCTATGGAGAAAAGCCAGAGAATGCCTCTCTGAGAAGGAAACACTTGAGAAGTACCCGAGGGACATGAAGTGGTAAGCCATGGGGATGACCAGGAGAAAGTGTTCCTGGCAGAGCAAACAGCAGGTGCAAAGGCCCTGAGGTGGGAGAGCCTGGTCTTTACAAAGCGCACCAGCGAGATCAGGTGGCTGGGCAGAATGAACTGGAAGAGTGGGGGAGATGAGCTCAGAGAGGAGGGAGCGGGAAGATTGTAAAGCAGTCTCTGCAGTCCGAGGTGGGGGTGGGGGGGACTTTGGTTTTGACCCTGAGTGAGATGGGAGCCATGGGACGGCTTTGAGCAGGGGAGTGCTGGGATCTCACCTTGGGCTTTATAAGCAGCAGCAAGTGGGGACGTTAATTTCCAGCACTTCTGAGCGACAGAAGATGAGATGTCAAACTCAAGGCCTTTTTGCCAGCCCATGTAGCATCATTAATCACAGAGCGCCAGATGCATCTCCTCCAGAGGCACTGTTAATTGACCCAGCGAGCAGCGTCTGATGTTTAAAACACCATCATCTTGGTTCAAACACAGCTCGAGCTCTGGGTTCTTTGCCTCAAGACAGTTCAAACCACAGATCCTCCGGGAGAGGCATCTTCCCTTCCGACATACCCAGAAAGACACTTGAAACTCCGGGGGTTTT
>JAQZBX010098316.1:0-11595 GCA_029593785.1 Cabassous unicinctus | reverse complement strand
CATGTCTTTTCATCTTTGGGAGGTTTTTGATCACTATTTAAATCACCTTAATTGTGATTCCTTTATTGATGCTTCTATTTCTTCTATGGTCAGTGCAGTTTCTATATGCATGTTTAGGAATTTGTCTGTTTCATCCACACTGTTTATTTTGTTTATGTACAATTGTTCTTAGTATCCCCATATGAACTCTTTTATTTCTGTGGGTTCAGTAGTAATGTCCCCCCTCTCATTTCTGATTTTATTTATTTCTATCTTCACTTTTTTCTTCTTCAGTCTAGCTAAGGGTTTGTTGATTTTGTTGGTCTTTTCAAAGAACCAACTTTTGGTTTTGTAGAATCTCTCCAATGTTTTTCACTCTCAATTTTGTTTACTTTTGCTCTAAACTTTGTTAATTCTTTCCTTCTGCTTACTTTGGGATTAGTTTGCTGTTCTTTTTCTTGCAGGTGTTCAGTTAGGTCTATGATTTTACCTCTTTCTTTTTTTTCCATCTATGTGTTTAGGAGTATAAATTTCACACGCAGCACTGCCTACCCTGCATCCTATAGGTTTTGATATATTCTTGTTTTAATTCATCTTGAGATATTTACTGATTTCTCTTGTGATTTCTTCTTTGATCCACTGATTGTTTAAGCATGTATTGTTAACATCTGTATATTTGTTTGTTTTCCCTTTCTCCACCTGTTGTTGATTTCCAACTTCTTCTTGACACTGCCTTCTTACCTCCATGGTTTCTGATGAAAAATCAGTATTCAACTTTCTTAAGCATCCCTTGTACATGATGAATTACTTTTCCTTGCTGCTTTCAGAATTCTCTATCTCTGTCATTTGACATTTTGGATAATAAGCATCTCAGAGTAGAAACATTTGGATCTTTTCTGTTTGAGGTGCATTGTCTTTCTTGGATATTAATATTTATGTCATTCATAAGGGTTGGGAAATTTTGGGTCATTCTTTCCTCAAATTTTTTTTCTGCCCCATTTCCATTCTCTTTTCCTTCTGGGACACTTATAACACACATGTGTGTGCATTTCACATAGTCATTCTACTCCCAGAGACCGTGTTCCAGTTTTTCCAGTCTTTTCTCATTATGTTTTCATCGTTTTAAATTCAGATACTCTTGCCCTACAATTCACTTATTCTGTCTTCAGGCAATTCAAATCTGCCCTGATTTGCTTCCAATATATTTTCATCTCTTCCATTGTCTTTCATTACCATAAGATATGTTATTCTTCTTTGCAAACTTTCAAATTCTTCCTTGTGTTCAACCACGGACTTCTTAATATTCTTAATCCTGTTAGCTATCTCATTGAATTTATTAAGGAGTTTTGTTTGTATATCTGTGATTACTTGTCTCATATCCTGTGTTTCAAATAAAGGATTAACTTCTTCCTTCGGCTGACTGTATCTTCCTGTTTCTTAGGATGGGTTGTAAATTTTTGCTGGTGTCTAGGCATCTAATTTTTTTATGTTTTTATTCTTTGCTCAGTTTCTCTCTTTAAGCTATAGATTTCATATTGGTTGGCTTTTTGCTAAAACTTCCTCTGTTCCACTTCAGTGAATGTTAGGCTTGTGATTTTTTTTTTTTTGTCTCTGTATATTTCCAATACTTCTATCTACTCTTGCTGTTATTTCCTGGAGGGCTAATTTTAGTAGAAGTGTTCCCTTGGAAAGAGTCTTCTTAGTTCTGGTTTCCCAGTCAAAAGAGCCTCAGGGGACCTATGAAGGGAGTGTAGATCAATTCCAATGTACTCTGGAGAAAAGACCCTAAAGCCTCTAATCTTTTCACTGATGTTAACCCCAATCTATGTTTTCCTAAAGTCCCTAACAGGTAGCATTCTTTATATAGTTGTTTCCTTCAGTCCAAATGTTGGACTGTGACTTCAATTCTCAGCTGACTTAGTTTGTGGGGATGTGGTTGTGGCTGTTGTTACCAGCCTACCTGGGATGAAACTGTTGCACAGCTCACATTCCCTGTTATTTGAGTTCTCTGGTCAACTGCCACCACCTGTGCTGGGCTCCCCCCAGGTGGGCAAGGTGACTCTTCCTGCATTGTCTTGAGACAGAGTGATCAGAAGACTCTTGGTTCCTATCCTTCCTGTGGAACCTTGGGGATGTATGTGCAACAGCTGTTCAAGGTGGGTGGATTGAATCTGCCTACACTGCCTGCAGAGAGAATACATGCTTCCCATGCTGCCAGGTGGCATTAGAGTACAGTGTACAGAGGCTTTTTTAAGGTGGGTGGAGTGAATCTGCCCATCCAGCCTGTTTTAGAGTGCATGTTTCCTCTCTGTTGAGGGCACCAAGTGAAAAAGCCCTTCAATGTGGGCCAGGTGAATCTGCCTATCCTACCTGTGAGAAAGTGCATGCTTTCCTGCTTTTCAGGGGGTGCTAGGGCATAGTGTGAATCTGCCTGATCTTCCTGGAGAAATTGTTCACTCACCCAATTTCCATGCCTGCTGTTTGTGGGGGCCTAAGCAGTGGCTTTACAAACTGGGCACACTGGACCTGACCCTTACTGCCCCAGGGGACCTGTGTGATTTTAGTCACCCCTGCTTTCACTCCTGCCTGGGGTGGAAACAGCACAAATGTTGCTGGCTTCTTTGTGGCTTGGACAGGTTTAAACCTAAGCTCTAATCAAGATTAGAATCCAGGTACTTGAATTTGCCAATCCACAGCTGCAGTTGGTGCCAGGTCACTTCTCTTCCTCTGCTTTTGGGAAAGAGAGCTTCTGCTTCCAGCCTGGGATTGGGTCCTGAGGCAGCTCACTGCACCAGAGGGGTTGAGCAACCACCTCTGCAACATAGAAGAATCTACTCAGGAATCTTCATAGCAGATGGTTGGTCTCCTCTTCCAGTTCTCTGTATGATGCACTGTGTTCTTCTGGTCTCCAGAGTTCCCTGAACAGTTGATACAGACAGATCCTGATTATTATCAGGTGCCCTGTAAGACTAGCTGATTGTTAGAGCATCCTACTATGTTGTTATCTTGGATCTTCTCTTCATATTCATTTAAAGCTCTTTCCTTTCAAGATATATTTCCAGTCTTGCAAGACATGTTTTATCATAAACTTTTGAATTTTCCTTACTTTGTGATTTATTTCCTATTACCAATCCTTCTGTCAGAAAGGCTCACTATATTTTCTCTTTTTGATCCCTTCTTCCTTGCTACATGCTTTGCATACTTTTATGTTCCAGACATTTCTTTTTACAACTTATAAATTCTCTCATATTATTTTCCCTCCCAAGAGTTTTAAAAAATATAAATTGTAGTTCTTAGAAAGCATGCACTCTTCAAATACCCTTGCTCAATTTCCATTCCCAATTTGGATAACCCCTTCCAGGGTTTTCTCCTATTTTGTAACATCTGTATCAAGCTTCTCTTGTCTTTCTTAATATAATTTTCCTTTTAGGGTCTATAGTTTTCATTAAGGTTTTTAATTCACTCAGTTTTTTTGTTTTTTTTTTTTCCTCAGCATTCAGGCAATGTGATGCCCATCTAACTGCAATGTCACTTTGTTTACTTTTTGTTGTTGTTGTTGTTGTTGTTGTTTTGAGGGGTTGCAATGTCACTTTGAAACTCGTTTAGTACCGTGCGCATATTCTACTGACTCAAAACTGCCTCAATTTTCTCTAGTGAGGTTACAATCAATGTTTTTAGGAGAGTTTCCCATCTGTTCTTACTCACAGTGGGCTTCTTAATTACCTCCTGCAAAATTCTCCACACTGTTAAGGTAAGACAATTGATAATTTCCCATATTGATTCTTCACATTATATATGTTGACCCTAAAGACAAAACCTACATGTTCTCTGGGTCCTTAACCAATGCAGAGAAATGAAGTTCATGCAAGGACTGATCAATCAAAGGAAAAAGTTTATTAAGCTAGCAGTGTTCAGGAGATAAAGTCTCAAATATGCCTGCTGAAAAATGGAGGCAAGGGTTTTATTAGAATTAGACTAAGAAAGGTGGGGACTTGGATGTCCTTGGTTAGGTCCACCTGTAAACTGGAGTCTGCACAGTGGGCATCAGAAGAGGGGGAGAAGGGGTTAGTTCTTGGCCATTCCATAGTGTCCTTAGTCTTAGGCTTCTCTATCAGGTGTATATTTTATTAGATATTAGATGGGGGAAGAAAAACAGGAGCTTGTTAGGGAGCAAAAAAAATTAATTTGCTAGAGAGTGGGAAAACACGAACTTGCTTTGTGACTAAAGACAGTTTTCATTAATTGGCATCTTCAATCCTAGTCATCACATCTGATTTAGTAACATTTCAACTTCCACTTTTCCAATAAAGCATTTAATAAGTTTTAGACTTGTTTATCTCTCCTTATAACTTTTATAAATGTCTAGGATGGCCATAGAGATCTCCTTTTTTACTTCACATAATCTCATCCTGTCTTTTAAGGTCCCAAACCGTCCTTTAAAAAACAGTCTCTTTCCCTCTACCTGAATAGATCTGTCTTCCTTTAATTTTTATTTAGTGTGTAACTGTTTTTTTTTTTCTGAAAGCAAAAATCAAAGCACACAGAATAAACAGTGAACACTAATTTTAAAACATTGACTATAGTTAATAGCACAATTATAAAAATGTAGCCATTTACTCAGTACAATTATAAAAATTGTAACCCTTTACCCAGACCAATGGAATATATTAATTTAGGGCATATGGGAATCCTTCAATTTGTGCACAATTGCTTTGTAAACCCTCAACTTCTCTAATAAAAAAAAATTAAAAATCAAAGAATGCATTCAAACCAGTAAATGTATTCCTTAGTGCCATAAGTAAATATAATTCTAAGGGACCTGGAACTCCAAGAATATGCCTTTTCAACCACTGGTTTATAACTGTGGATTTTCAATAACTTTATTAAAATATTTTTTTATTTTATTGAAAGAGATGATATATTGTAGTTAAATGAGCATTTTATAAATGGATTAAATAAAATCTATCTTTTTCTTTTTTTTCAGAAAAGCATCTGGAATAACATAAAGCTATTAAGGAAAATATGTTCTTTGGCATTTTTCTTCCCTTACTCTCTCCATTCTCTTCATCCCCTATCTCTTGGTAACATTTAATTAAATTTCTGCTTCTGAAATTTTGTTACTTCTAGACATCTAAGTGAAATCACACTATATTTGCCTTGAATGTTTCTTGCTTCTTTTTTTAGTATAATATATTCGACTTCCTTCCATATAGCAGCATGTCTCAGAACAACATTCTTTCTTGTATTTTCCAATCTTTTGGTGAAATACACATCAGTTGTTTCCACCTTTTGGCTTTTGTTAATAATTCTGCTATAAACATTGGTGTACAAGTATCTATTTGAGACTTTGTTTTCACTTTGCCTATATACTTATAAGTGGAATTTCTGGGTCAAATGGTGTATTAGTCAGCCAAAGGGGGGCTGATATAAAGTACCAGAAATCTGTCGGCTTTTGTAAAAGTTATATATTTGAGGTAAAAGCTTACAGTTACAGAATCCTAAAGAGTCCAATTCAAGTCTACTTTCTCACCAAAGTTTGTTTCCACTTATTGGATGATGGGCATTCACTGCCTGGTCTCTTTCTTTCTTTCTCTCAAGGTTCCATGGGCCCAGCTTCTTCCAATCTCAGCTGTAGGATAACATAGGGAATGTCTCTCTTCCTGGGGCTTTAGCTGTATGAGCCTTCTCCTTTCTGTCACATGGCAGGACCAAAATGATCAATTTCTCTCCTCTTCCATGTCTATGGAGCTCTCTAGCTCTCCCTTCATGTGTCTTCTTCTGTGAGTATACTTTTATTTCAACCCACCAGGGAGGCAGTGACTCAAACTTGAGTCATGCCCTACTGATGTGGATGGATCAAAACCCTAATCTTAACAGGTAATTTAATCAAAGCCATCTCAGGTGAATCTAATGCAATCAAAGGGTATCACACTCAGAGGAACAGACCAGTTTACAAACATAATCCTTACTTTTTGAAATTCATAAATAGTATCAAACTGTTACAGTCCAATCTCTCTGAATTCCAAAAAGACAAAACAATTTTTTTTAAAAAACTTTTAAATTAGTAACAATGCTAAGTACAAAATCACTTCACAATGAATCATTTATAGAAATACAGTTTATCCTGGGGCAAAGTCCCCTCTGACTATAGATCTGTGAAACTTACAAAATAAGTTATCTGCTTCCAATATACAAAGGAACAGATATAAAATAAACATTTACATTCCCATAAGGAAAATTTGGAAGGGAAACATGGGTCACTCTTTCCCAACCATTCTGAAAGCCTGTGGGTAATATACTACATTAGAAGTCAAAGTCTGAGAGTCATTTTAGGATGATCATTTCTTCTTCTTGGGGCCTCATGGGGACCCACACTTTCCACAGGCTTGCCCAATGGCATTTTTTTTCTTTTTGGATCCAAACTCATCCAGCATTTGGTTAGTGACCTAGCTCTAGACCTCACCCTCCAAGAATGTTGGGCTGATGTCCACACTTTACCCCATCTCTGGGGTACAGTCTCAACTCCCTTAGTACAATGAGGTAACAGCAACACTCTCCCTAATATTTGGCATACAGTCCAAACCCTCTCAGAAGGGTGAGTTGGTAACCTGGCCTTCCCTGATGTATGGGGTACAGGCTCACCCTTCTCAGCAAATGGGGTGTCAACCTCACTCTCCCCAATCTATGGAGAATGGGCCCACCCCTCTCAGAGCAATGGGGTGATGACCTCACTCTCCCCAACACTGGATTATGTGCTCCATCCTTCTTGGTAACCTGGGGCAGCAAAACTCTCCCTAAACAGCAGGCTGAAGTATCCACCCTCTTCAAATATTGGGGCAAATTTACCCTCTCTGTACACATGGGTGGAGTTCCTTTCTTGGTCTAAAGAGATGTCTTATTTACAGACAGCAAATTCCATGGTTTTCTTCTTAAAGCTGCTTTCTCTTCCATCTCTGTTTTAATCCAGGTTGACAGTGGTTTTGTACATACAGTTTTCTCAAAAAGCTTGTTCCTTTAGCATGCAGGAAGAAGGGGTGCAAGCCAACAGACAGTAAGACTTTCCATAAGCCTTTCCTGGATAACTGCATTTTCAATACTGACTTACAAGTTCTAAGTTTAGTTAATTCCACAAATGGAGCAGTACCACCTGTGGGCTTGATTTCCAGATTCTTGGAATTTCCAGAATCAGTTTCTGGCTTCTTTGTGTCCAAAAATTTAATTTTCAGCTTAGCTTTTTCATCTAGCATTTTACTAGAAGATGCAAGGAGACACCAGGCTGCATTTCCACATTTAGTTTGGAAATCTCTCTGGGTAAATGTCCAAGCTCATAAATTTCAAATTCTTTTTTCCATTTAATATCAGCAGTCAATCTTTCTAAGTTATCTGCAACTTTAAAACAGTGTTGCCTTTCCTCTAGTTTGCAATAATAGTTTCATCATTTCCTTCTAAGTCCTTATCAGAAGTAACTTTAAGCTCCATATTACTACCAAGAGTCTCTTCAAAGCAGTCTAGGCCTTTTACATCAAGTATCTCAAAATTCCTCCAAAAAACACCCCTTAGCCATGGATAAAACCATTCCAGCAATTTTGGTAATTGCAAAAGCACCATCCCACTGTACTGGTACCAAATTCTGTATTAGTTAGCGAAAGTGGTGCTGATGCAAAGTGCCAGAAAAATGTTTGCTTTTATAACGGTATTTATTTCATATAAAAACTTATAGTTATAAGGCCCTTAAGAGTCCAACTCAAGGCTGCTTTCTCACCAAAGTCTGTTGTCATTTGTTGAAGCAAGATGCCGGGTGGTCTTTGCCTGGTCTCGCCTTCCTTCTTCCCCTAAAGGTCACATGGGTTCAACTTATTTTGATCTCAGCTGTAGGCTGGCATAGGGCTTTTCTCTAATGGATTCCTATATCAGTCTTGACATTCATCCCAAAGTCAGCTATAAGCTATCAGGAGAATGGCTTATGTCTCCCCAGGGCCACAGCTGGGCCCTGAGCTCAGTGGAGTTGCAACACTTACTCTCCAGTTTGTTGGACTCAACCAGGACTACTAACAAGGAGGTGATCATTGACAACCACCATATCAAGGTAAAAAGAGAGCCTTCAACTGCAAGCAAGAGAGTTCAATCCACTGGCTGTATGGGATTGTAGCCCCCTCTCAATTAGAGGTAGAGTGGACATCTTCATTTCAGAATCTTCAGGATTGGGGAATGAACTATGGACTAGAGTGGACTTACTGGTATTCTACAATAGACTTGTTGTGATTCTAGCAATTACAGCATTGATGTGGAGGCAGTGGCCACTGGAGGCTCTGGGAGCAGGGGAAGGGAAAGACAGGTATAATGTGGGGACTTTTTCTGGACTTGGGAACCATCCTGAATGGCATTGCAATGACAGATATATGCCATTATATATCTTCCCATAGCCCACAGAATTGTGTGGGAGAGAGTGTAAACTACAGTGTGAACTATGGTCCATGCTCAATGGCAATGCTCCAGGATGCATTTATCAATTGCAATGAATTTGCCACACTAATGAAGGATATTCTTTATGTAGGAGGGTGTTGGATGTGTGCGAAGTGGGGCATATGGGAATCCCTATATTTTTTGTGTAACATTTGTGCAATCTAAATATCTTTTAAAAAACAACAATATATATTTAAAAAAAAAAAACAATTAAAAAAAGAAAATATATGCCCCCCCCTCCAAAAAAAATTTAAAAAGTGAACAGAAACATGATTGGGGGGGGGGAGTTGTTATTGTATGCCCTGAAAATTTGTCAGTCTTTTGTGCAACAAACGACTAATGCAGAAATCCCCATTCCACACATAACTGAACGCATGAAAAACAGTGAATATTATTCCAACCATTAAATTCTGAATCTAAAGTCTCTCCATGCCTTGCACTCCAGTGTTAGGAAACAAATTCTGGAAGTAACTCAGTAATTAAGGATGTATAGACTTTCATTCCCAGGGTTTACAGTGTTTGTGTGTTGTTGCTGCTTTTCTGGTTTTCTTTTTTTTTATAGATTACCAAAATCCAATGAGAAATGTGAACATACTTCATAAATCAAATAGATTGCACATGAAATTTTTATCTTTTCTACACAAATGAGTGAGCAAAATGTTAGACAAAAGACCAGAAGTGCTATTCCAGTGAAAATATCTTCATGAGGTTATATAAAGAGATTCAGATACATTATTGTCCCTGTTTATTTTTATTATGTTCTGAAGCTAAAGACAAGCCATTGGAGGATTGTTAAAAAAAGAAATAATATAATAAGATTTCTATGTTTTTAAACTGAGGTTCATTTTACTTATAGGTTATTGTACAGATTTTTGAGTGAAGTTTGAAAGATTTCCTTCTTTCATGATTTATTTTGCATTAATTGAAAAATTTTAATATCTCATATTTTCTACTAATGACTTTGTATCTATACTTTTTCATTTCATATTAAATGTTTGTTCTGTTTTAAAACATGTTTATTTAACTTATTACTGTCTACTAGCAACTATATTACACCACTTTATAGTTAATATAAAAATATTACATAGTTTTTTCATTTCCTGTAATTTTTAATATTATCATTCATTTTACTTTATTTGTTATAAACCCAACACTTTAATATTTTTGCCTCAGATTAAACAATGTTTTTAAAAGAATGAAAAAACAAATAGAAGAAACCTTAATATTTACCAAATAATTACAATTTTCATTGCATTCATATTTTAATAGATCTGATGTTACATTTTATATCATTTCCATTTTATCATTCAAGCATCAACATTTTTGTAGTAGAGGTCACCTATACACAAATTTTGTTTTTCTTAGTATGAACAAATTTATAAATCACCTCTGATTCTAAGGGTATTTATGCTCAATACAGAGTTGTAGGTTGGTAGTATTCTTTTTGAAGCACTTTAAATATTTCTTTCCACTGTCTTCTTCCTGCCATTGTTTCTCATGAAAACTGAGTAAAGTTTTAGTTTTTGTGACATTGTTTTTAATGTGTCATTTCTCTGGCTGTTTTATTTATGTATTTATTTAATTAATTTGATTATGATATGCCTTTGTGTTTTTGTTTTTTTTTTTTGTAAATTTTAGTTGGTTTTTTAATTTTTTTAAATTTTTTTGGTGTATATAGTGTTTGAGATACTTTGAGTTTCCTGGATCTTGAATATGTATTTTCATAAAATTTAGAAGTTTTGTGATATTATTTCTTCTAAAAATTTCCAGTGTTTGCCCATTCTACATGTCAATATTTATATATTTTAGTGATATTGACTCCCTATTTATTGAGACCATTTAAATTTTTTTCCCTTTACTTTTTTTCTTTTTTCAAGGTCCAGGGAATTTTTTTCTTTTCAAATTAAAATAAAGTTTTAACATATGCTGGTTAAATGATTGATTCCAATTATCAAGTGAAAATAGATGTATTGCTACACAATAAAGTTAGGTGTATGTATCATTTATGGAGATCCTCTGAAGCATCTCTTATTATTCTCATGTTGCATGAAAAAATTAACTGAATTAAGCCTACACAGGAAATATCCTTAAAGATTAAGACACCTACATTATGAAAACTTGTGTTGTTCTTTTAAAACATTTCCCTCAACAATTGATGTCTGCTTGTGTGTGAACAAATTTCATAATTAAGGAATGTGCTATAAACAACATGAAGAGATTGTCATTTGCAGAAAGGAGGATTGCAGCAGTTTTAAATATTTTTACTTGTTTTATTTTTTACATGTTTTTTGTATTTCAATTTTTTCTTCTCCCTTTCCCCTACCAATTTCTCACCATATTTTTTGAGATATAATTCCCATATCATAGAATTCATCCATTTAACATGTACCATTTGATGGTGTTTCCTACATCCATAGATTTCTGCAATCATCAGCAGTGTCTATGTTTAGAACATCTTCTTCAATCCAAAAGGAAACTCCATAATTGTTAGTAGTCACCCCCCACCTCTTTCAACTGACACCTCTTCAGCCCAATCTTTAACAACCACTAATCTATTTTCTTTATATATAGATTTGCTTGCTGTGAATATTTCATATAAATGGAATGTTGCAATATTTTGTGACTGGTGTCTTTCACTTAGCATAATGTTTTCAGGTTCAACATGTTGTAGCATGTGTTAGTATTTTATTTATCTTTATTGCTAAATAATATTCCATTGTATAACTTTTCCAAATTGTATTTACCATTCATCAGATAATTGATATGTTAATTTTTTCCACTTTTTGTTTGTTATGAAATTTGCTAGTGTGAATATTCATGTTTTGTTTCCTGGGTGGTCATATGTCTTCATTTTATTTGCTATATACCTAGAAATGAAATGCTGGTTCATATATTAATAGTAACTCTATATTTAATATATTGAGGAGCTGCCAAACTGTTATAAAAAGTTTCTTTATCCTTTTACATTCCTACCACATGTGAATGAGGATTCTAATTTCTCTACATTTTCCCTGATATGTAATATTGTCTTTCTTTTTATTAAATACATTCTAGAGGGTGTGAAGTGATATCCCATTGCAGTTTTATTTGCATTGCCCTAATGAATAATGATGTGGAGAATTATTTCATGTACTTGATGGTCAATTCTTTTTT